>JAAIFI010000047.1:0-127772 GCA_011032875.1 Phlebia tremellosa | reverse complement strand
CTTTCCAGAGATGGAAGTTGGAAGCAAGAAGGGCCCCAATACGCCTATATTTCTCTTCGAATTATAGACATTGTGAATAATATGGATTGAGCACCGTGCAAGTAAATCCGGTTGCACAAACTGACAGCAGATGAGTGTACGAACTCAAAGTCAAAAGCGGGTAACTTACCAGTAGCACCAGTCCACCCTATTCCACCGCACTGAGCCCAATGATCCGCAACCCCAGTGCCGGAGGGAGCTGGCGCGCTAGAAGAGGTAGAGGTAGAGGATGAAATGGTCGAACTAGTGGTCGTAACCGGGTTACCAGGAGTAAGATTTGTAAGACTAAACCAATCGAGAACATCGCCCGCCCGCTCTGGCACAGTATGACCTACACCCTGCGCGAGGATAGCTTGAACGTTGGGGCCGAACGAGGCACGAGAGTATCCGGGAAGAGGGTTGTTAGTAAGGTTGGACGTCGGCGTCTGAGAGACCCCGAAAACATTCGTCCACTGCTTGATATCCTCCCAGAAATTTTGAGGATACAAAGTCGTGTCGCTATAAAACAAGACGCAAAGGTTGAATGTCTCTAACATCAGCAGAGCGAGAGCCAAACGTACGCTGTGCCGTGCCAAAACTGGAACTTCGGACGTGTTCCAGTGTAGCCTGGGTAACCGCTCCTGACAAGATCTCCCTAGAAGACAAGTCAGTATCTACATATCCGTCTGGCGGTAGCGAAGTACCCACCCATTGCTGAGGAGTCTTGATCAACTGGCCGGTGGAACACTGACTGTTCCACATGTCAGGTCCCTCGAAGCAACCGTACGGCACTCCAGAGAACGCAGACCCAGCCGCAAAAACGTCCGGATACGCGCCCATAAGTACATTCGTCATCATAGCACCAGACGAAGTACCCGTAGCGAAGACACGAGTAGGATCAACCCCATAATTGGCGATCGCGTAGCGAACTTGGGAGACAATGCCCAGAGAGTCGCCTCCTGCATTGTGAGTGAGTGTGGCATTCGTGTGCACGTCCCAGCACCCTCCGCTATCGGGAGCATTGGGATATATGACGATGAATCCATGCGTGTCAGCGAGATTGGCGTATTGAGTACCACTGAAGTAAGCTTGTGCGGTACCAGTGCAATAGTGCATTGCGACGATAAGTGGAGGAGGGTTTGCGAGTTGAGCAGGCTTGTAGACGAACATGCCAACGTTCGTTGGATTAGCACCGAAATTGGTCACCTGCTGCAGCTGCCCGGCAGCAGCAAACGCGCCGGTGACAATCAACGACAGTGCGCATAACACAGAATGGAACAGCATGTTGTGGGAGACGTTCGTCCAGACAGTGGTCAGCGGTCATCGCTTAAAGCATTCTTAAATACTCACCATCCATTATACAATTACCCGCTCTGCCCTCAATGTAGCGAGCCAAGAGCTGCCAAGAGCTACGTGCTTCACGACATTTAGGCATTGGGCACCCAAGGATTTACCGCGATACCAAAGAGTTGGTAGGTCATTGTTTTTACTTGGATTCCGGATCGAAAAGAGGGCGAAGCAGATTGATCTCGAGTCCGCTTATGTATTTGCCAAGCGTACAAGGCTGCCGATAAGCATCCGTGGGTCAAAATCGGAGCGTCCAGAGGGCTACCAGCTGACCGTACACAGAACGTCGACCACTACATGGGTTCAGTTGGATTTAATGGTCGGAGAAAGAGGATTATGTCTCATAACATGACCCCCCACGCGGCAGGTGAGCGCCCAGCGTAGGAAATTGTGTGCAAGACTGTAAGCTTGAGTTCACATGTAAGGTCGCCCTACGATACTGAGACGCTGTAAGTGCTGCAGGTATATTCAGCCTGTTACATGGCTGTACCCGACCTCTCAGTAATCATGTAGGCGCTGACGCATGCTTTGAACAGTGATTTTGAGTCCGTTTTGAAGGCTTATGAAAATCAAGAAATGCGTGAGTAGGATGATCCGGAGGTAAATTAGAGTAAATCCGCTCACTCATTGCACCCGCTTCATGCAGGGTTTCTGATGTATCCCCATATTGGCTTACCGATCAGTCCAGAAGCCTTCGAGACACATGTCTTTCACGAGTCATCTAGCGGCTTCACCCATACGTAAGTGCGGAGAGACTTCGTCCAAAGCTGGGGGTAACGAGACCTCTTGCGCATGGCGCGGGCCGTATCTGACAGCAGCAGAACAAGGTGGTCAGCGAGGGTGGAATCTTGCAACAAACGATTGAAGGTGCGCTGAAATTGTACGCTAATACTGCGGGAGAAGATTCCGGCAGCGGCGAGCAGTGGCCAGCAACTGGAAGAAAGGATGTTCAGGTTGGGATTCCACCCATGGTCAAAAAGTATTCTGGACCGGCCTAGCAGAGCTTTACACGAAGTCAGAGATCGGCATCACGACCGCACAAGTCACGAAAGTGATTGAACATGAGGGATCTTCGCAATACCGAGGTCCCAGTCAATAAGAGCCCGCAGAATCGCCGAAGAAAGACGAAAATTGTGGATGAAGGTGGACTTTGGAACCAGAGTCACTGGTTATCCCTAAACTCGTGACGACCATAAAAGCGGCATGGGGGAGCGTGAACCCAGTCCCGGGCCGCCACATTGCTATGTGACAGCATTTCGGTCTATATGTTCGTTTCTGCAGATGTATTGTCAAGACTTGGTGGTCCAAGACATCGGTTGACTTACCGTGATGTCAACCCACCCTAGAAGCCGTCTCAACGCTCGGACGATTCTCACCTTGCATGATCAGAGCGCGGTAACACGACGTTGTGCATGCATAACTTGATGCAAAGAGATTTGACCAGACGTCCCTCGCTCGTCTCTTATCTCCTAAACAACGCATTGAGAACGATATATTTTTCGCGACGAGACCGAGACCGACGTGTGGATGGACTCGGGGAAAGAGAGGCAGAGTTGTCAAGTTATCTTGCTACATAGTAGGATATTGATAGTAATCCATTCAGAAATATCATTGTATCATTGTAAACGAGAGTTATGACACTCACAAGCACACTCCTTGCCCTTCAGCTTCGAAGACCGGTAACCGGTCTTTCTGATGAGTAGTCGAGAGCTCTCATGATATAACCATTGGTATCACCAAATGAGCCAAAAAAAGAACGACGATTTACAGGCTTAGAAGATATAGCGACGACTGTCGACGACTTCGGTGGATAGAATCATAGGGCACATAAGGATTGTAAAAGTACGCAGACCAGTCAACCTCCAGGCTCCGATGGATCGATACGCTTTGAGCGCCAGTGCTTGATGCCACTTGCATCTGGCGCGCAACGACCTCTCTTTTACTTCCATGTTGTCTCTACCAAGCTCACCGCTATCTTCTCCCTCCTCATCGCCCTCACTGGGCGCAGTCGACTCCTCGCCTCCATCATCACCTACTCTTGAACCGCTTACTTCTTCGCCTATTTCACCAGGTCCAGCTCATCCGTATGCTGCGTCCACAAAGGTTGTCAAGCCCCTTCCTTTGTACGAGAAGCGTGGCACGAAGCGTCCTCGTTACCGTGAAAGATGGGCAGACCAGATAGATTCAGACGTCGAAATCGCCGATGTCTTCATTGACGAAACGCCACCACGTCGCGTCAGTCGTGCAACCGACGCCTGGAACACGGACATATCTTCACACGCCAGACCTCTCGTAGACCCGCTTGCAGCTTCGGCAAAGCAGGAATGGATACCTCCAATGCGCGAGAAGAAGCTTAAGACTCATTCACGCGCGACATCCGACGCTAGCACTGTTACGGATGTCTTTTCTGCTTCCACTATTAGCGGCGGCCTTCAAGACGCGTTCGTATACAGACCACCACCAGTTCTAAAAGCTCCCAATCACCAAAGCGATCTTTTTTCAACCGATTCCTTGTTACAGACTAGTCCTGCTGCTTCTCGATCGCGACGAACCAACATGAACACTGAACATCGACGGTGGGACGATGCGATCAACAGTGCGATTGCTGAAGCCAATGGGGTGGTTGACTTGAGGCAAGATGAGCCCTCTTCTCCTACGGCTTCACTCACATGTGTCCCACAGCGCCTCTGGTGTTTTGGGCACTGTGCTCACGCACATCCCATCTTCGATCAAGGATCTTGCATCACTTGTACTGCTCGGGTCTGAGGACGATTTACCGGCACATCAAACTACTTCAGGGCAATCGCAGACATCCGAGCTTGAACCTGGATGTCCGCCTCGAAAACGGCTGTTTGTGCGATCTTCAACCGTACCCACTTGCCAGCCCGGACAGTCTATCTTTGAGTACAGTCCTCCCGCGAAGACATCCGCCAAAGTTAGGTCTTCCAACCATGTCCCCTCTGGAGACATGCCCATACACGTTCCAAAAGTGCGCTAGTCTTGCAAAGATTGTGCTACTTATTAAACAAGATGCCGCATACAGGTGACCGAAATCCAGCTCCTACTTGAGAGGAACACGATCAGCCAGCTGCCTATCGAGTTATTCTCCATAGTTTCCTTGACCGTTCTCAACCTACGTAAGACATCCCTTTACATGCGTCATGACAGGACTGACATATTTATTGATGCAGGAGGCAATACTCTCAAGAGTATCCCTCCGCAGATCGCACAACTCGTTAACCTCCGAGAACTATATATTGGCAACAACAAGCTAACATACCTTCCCGCTGAGTTGCTTGGTATGAAGCTGCAAACGCTAGAGTTGAATATCAATCCCTGGATGAAGCCCGAGGAAATTTCTGCTGCACGGCTATCGCGGTTCGCAACCTCTACAATATCAAGCTGCGGTGCTTCCGATCGACCGGGACCTTCATCTCAGTATGCACGCCAACCAATCCAGCTGACATGCAAGCAAGGATCAGAAGAGCGTGTCATCGCAGAGACTACAGTCCATTCCGCTGTTGCGCCACTCGCGGAGTACTGCCTCCGTGTGTTATTAGCCCCCAATCGAGTCGAGTCTCCACCTCCGGCTACCTTTACTCAGCCATCACCGCGATCCCACTCACCTATCTTGCCTCACGCTGTAGAACTCCAATCACCGCCATGGCCTCACTACGAGATGAACCTCCAAGCTTATCACAGGATGCCACTGTCGCGGAACGACGGCTATCCCTCGCAGATTTTGGACATGTTACACGCTTGTCATCCTGATTCGGTCGCGCGCCCCGACACGCGTCTGCACGTGCCCCATCATACAAGCTTCTCGGGGAAACGTGCGAAGCAGACGCGTCCGACGTCTTTACACGATGAAATCTTCTCGTTTGCGCCTACCTTGGATCCGGCACTTCATACGCCTCCATCCTCTGACATAGCTCTCACCTGCCATGCTCTTGAATCCGAGGCGGAGGAGGACGGAGAAGCGAGAACGGTCAACGACCCTGCCGTTAGCGTATGTCCATCCCCCGCCCACTTCCCGCTCAATAGCCGTGTTTACGTGCACCACGCGGAAGAACGGTTTTCATGGGAGGACGTCATTGCTGGTATCCCCGTGGACACGAAAGGAGGCGTTCCCGTTTTGTGGAGAGGCTGCAGTCAAGGTTGCCTCCGCTTTCTGGACCCTCCAGACGTACTGGATGCAGTGGACAACGAAAATCCCGGACCAGAGCAAACGGGGATCGCTGAGGACATGGAGTGCATGGAGATCGACATCGACACGATGGAGGAGCAGAGCGAGAACGGGTTCGGAGTGGAAGCGATGGACCTCTCAGGCGGCCTGGACGACTTTGACTAAGCATCATGTACATTCAACAATCATTCAGTTCAAGCATCCAAGTTATTTACGCACTAGTCGCCGTGAGGCGTGTTCCATGGCATGCAATAAATATGGCTATCGTCCATACGGTAAGTGTTGCGCAAAAAGATAACTGAGACGCACCGTCACACAGAGCAAACTGCATGGACCTCGCGCGAGTGCTTCCATTCAGCCATCAGAAAGTGCAAAAAGGTCATGGAGGTATGTAAGTCGCCACGTCAGTTCACGAAAGCCATATTCTGCTCTCATCGGTCCCGTCTTCTTGCAGAATGCAGCCGCTTCTTGGATAAAGATCGCAGGCTTGGCAGACGGTGGGTTATCTTTAGAACTTTCACCGTACTGAGACTGAAAGGCTCCGAATTCGAACAACTGTAGGCATCAAAGTTCGTTGATATCGTTTGAGAAGCATGCTTTGCGGCGCTCCTCGCACTATTCCTTCGTACCCCGACCTTTCTCCCGCATCACTTTGAGGCTCACTCGTCGCTGGATCGCCCATATGACCTCGTCTGCATCGTGCTCTATATTCATTGAACGCTCCGGAGTTTGGCACATGAACAGTGGGCTGTCACTGCCACGCCTCGACAGTCTGTTTTACTCGACATTTCTCCTACGGCGGCACCTTTGTCCCTAGCATTTCGGCGATTTTGTTCCAGGGCTTTGCGCGGACTAATTCGCCGGCAGAGTACATAAAGAGGCTGCTAAGAAGATGATGTTCACAGTGACAATTGTTTCGCCAAAACAACGAACATGAAGTACTCTGCTTCACTCTTAGCTCTCGTTTCGCTCATCCCCTTCGCGGCTGGTCAATCCAATTTATGGGCACAATGTGCGTTTATACGTCCGTTATATATCCTTTCCGTTAATTTCTGCTTATAGGCGGTGGTATTGGCTGGTCTGGTGCCACGACATGTGTTGCTGGGACCGTCTGCATCTACCTCAATCCCTACTACTCTCAGTGTCAACCCGCTGTACGTATCACTTGGAATACCAAGCGCGGTTATACTCAAATTATCGTTTTGTAGTCGTCCTCCCCCACTACGACCGCGAGCGCCAGCCAGTCTACATCGACAGCTAAATTGAATACCCTCGCTAAGGCGCAGGGCAAGCTGTACTTCGGCACAGCTACTGACAACCCAGAGCTCAATGATTCGGCCTACTCTACCATCCTGGACGACAGCACTATGTTTGGTCAGCTCACACCTGCAAACAGCATGAAATGGGTACAGTCTCGACCATCGATATGTTCGATAGTGATGATACTGACGAAGTTTCATTAGGACGCTACAGAGCCTACTCAAGGTACCTTTACGTTCACTCAAGGCGATCTGATTGCCAACTTGGCAAAGACATACAGCATGCGTCTTCGAGGTTTGTCAATGTTCCACTTGATTGCCTCTGCAATGGAATAATGCGCACTACCAGGCCATAACTGCGTGTGGTACAATCAACTCCCGAGCTGGGTGACCAGCAGCAACTTCAATGCTGCCGAGTTGACGTCCGTTATCCAAACCCATTGCAGCACCCTCGTCAGCCACTACAAGGGTCAAGTGTGAGTTACGTCTTTTTCACTTGCATCTGACGGTTGCTGACTATCCTTGCAGTTGTAAGTGATATACTGCTCTCTGCTTGTATATCAAGTATTTACCGCATCTTTCACGTCTAAAGACGCCTGGGATGTTATCAACGGTGAGTCATGAGCATCAACTTCTGTCCACCTACTGACGTGCGTTTCTGTAGAGCCGTTCAATGACGACGGAACTTGGCGTACTGATGTCTTCTACAACACGCTCGGCACCTCATACGTCAGCATTGGCCTTCAGGCAGCGAGGGCGGCAGACCCCAACGCCAAGCTCTACATCAACGAGTACAACATCGAGTACACTGGCCCCAAGGCGACCGCTTTGCTCAACCTCGTGACATCTCTCAAAGCGGACGGCGTCCCTCTTGACGGTGTTGGCTTCCAGTGCCACTTCATCGTCGGTCAGGTCCCCACCAGCCTGCAGTCCATCATGGAGCAGTTCACTGCTCTCGGCCTTGAGGTCGCCATCACCGAGCTCGACATCCGTATGACCCTCCCCTCCACGCCCGCACTTCTCCAGCAGCAGAAGACGGACTACCAGAACGTCATCTCTGCTTGCATGGCTGTCGAAGGTTGTGTTGGCATCACAGTGTGGGACTGGACGGATAAGTACTCTTGGGTTCCTAGCACATTCTCTGGCCAAGGCGCGGCTTGCCCATGGGACGAGGTAAGAGCCAATATATTGGAATGCAATGAGGTGTCTCGGCTCACAAGTGGCATTCAGAACTACATCAAGAAGCCTGCATTCGATGGTATCGCGATTGCTCTCAGCTCTTAGATACTGCGCGGTATCATATCTTGCATGTAGAAAAAAATAGACGGCGATGTTGGCCGACGATTCTGTACCTTGGGGGTAAACGTAAACCATGGGCCGTTGAGCGATGACCCGCACATATTGAGGACATTGTCTGGACGATGGACAATATATGACAAGATTCCCTAGCTAGAGAGGGTGTGACTGTGATCAACAGGTTCGGTTCGGTTCGCGAGTCGCGATAATATTCGCGACCAGCTTGCAGTCCCCAGGCGGTCTTTAGGCGCTTGCAATTTCCTTGTAACTATGAACTCCTCACGATGCTTTGACTGTACGCGAAACTCATTCATTGGTCATGGAACGTGGCCGTGTTATCTCCGGAACATCTGAACACGCTCCTAGTTCGTGCTGATTGACTCCACGCAGCCTTTGAGCGCGTATATATGAATCTGGCACTTCTATCTGTTCATCTCCTGTTCTTTCCCGACTGCGAACAGGGCGAATTTGGGACCTTACTCTGCAACCAAGGCTCGTATGACGGAAGGTGGGCTTGATATCTATGTTGTGACTTTGATAGCTGACGACAAGCGCAGTTCCTACGCCTGATTCCCAGAAGCGTAAGCTTGGCGAGTCTGCTTACCTGGGTGCGGAGCCAAAGAGGCACAAAGACAACGATGCACTCTCCGACACCGCCTCCGTAGCTGCTACAGACGGGTCTGTCGACGCTGATGGTGATGTAGACGTCGACGACCGCGATTCTGCTTCAGACACGCCCACAGCGAATCCCGCCCACACGATTGAGGGCCCAGGGCCATACGTCTTCTTCTGCTGGGCAGATGCCATATTCTCCATCCTCGGGGAGTCACCCGATGACGAGGATGGGTACTTTACGCTCAAGGCTGCTGCACTTGAGGCGTGGAACCATGTTGCGCATCTTCCCAAGGAGGACCGTTTCGAGGCTCTCGAGGATCATATACACATGGTTCGCAAGTGGTACGTTAGCGTGGACGAGAAGGTCCGCGGTGCACCAGGTGTGAAGGAGCTGTCGAAGCAGTGGGCAGAGGCTCGGAGTGCGGCGGAGGCCGAAGACGAAGGCGACGGCGAGGATGACGATGATACCCCAGGGTGGTGGTATGAGGTAGAGGCCCAGCGGGAGAAGCCTGGAGAAAATAGTCCAGCTCTCGAGGTGCAGCTGGAAAATGAGGGTACGTGGTGGCTGACTGGCATACGAGGTGCAGATGCGGAGGGCCGCGAAGCAATGTCGGACCTGGTTGATCATTTGGCTAATGACATGTAGTCATACTGGTGGCAAATCGTGATTTTACGGATGATTGCACACGACACCGTGTTAATTTCAATCTGAACTCTTTTCCGAAAGTACCCAATTTCTTCATCCGAATGTACCTCGGGTGGCGTGAAGGGAATAGTACGCAGCCTGGAAAGATCCCCGGGGCTTTGCACGGGATACGAACTTCGTCCACTCTTCTTTCAGTCGAGTATGCTTCTTGGTAGAGGCAAGCTCAAAAATTTAGATAAAACTTGCCCGAAGAGCTGAAATTTCTGCAGAATATCGATCGGAACTCTATCCTGATAATGCACCAAGCAATTCATGGAGACTGCGCTGTACAAACTGGATATTCAATCAGCAAGACGTGCAGTAATCGGCAATTCACACGAGCCTCGAACAGGGTTTCGCGATTGCAGATGCAGCTGCTTGATGACACTTCCATGTTGCTTCATCAGACCAGTCAGTGGTGCCTTTTTACTGTTGATGATATGCGTATTCAAAATCCATAAGATACTACTAGTTACATTTATACATCTGTTCCGACTCCTTCATGACTGTTAGCGAAGTAGTACTGCGAGATTCCTATGCTGCACACACACATTACTTGCTCCTGATGATTGATATGACGACACTTTCAGGCAGGGCAATTCCTCTCATTTGCTACACGCTTGGCGTGTCCACTGTGGACAGTCTGTATGATGCAAGGCAGTGGTTAATCAGATGAGGTGGAAAAAAAACAATAGTAGGCACTCACCCAAAAGTTCCCCGGAGCTCATATCGCATTTCTTGTCTAAGCTTAGTCCACCGTGCGCGATGCTCATTGATGCACCTGTCGCATATACCCTTCGCGGCGGGTTCGGCAAGTGTTATGTCCCAGACCGAAACCCTCAGCAAATTGCAGGCAGCGGGCGGTTTGAGTAGTACCGAAACCCACGACAGAGCCTGCAATTTCATCTTTTGTCTGGCTCTGGAGCAACTTTCCCCCTCCCAACATTTCCCGTCCGCTGGTAGGCCCAATAGGAACGGCTCAAAGAGTTTTATGCATAAGTGTGGCAGCGCTTCGCGCCCCTTGATGCAACGGTGTAAGCTTTCTCCGCTCAACCCTGGGACGTGCTTCTTCGACACCGAATCGCGGCGTCCTGTGAACACGGTGTCGACGGGTAACAAACAGCATCGGTATAATATAGCGGCATAGATATCGGGCACATTGAGTGTCCGCACCGCCTCTGCCATGGATAGGACATCTAGCGGTGCATATTCCATGCAGCGTAATTTGCCGCTATTGACCATATCCCACTCCTCAATCGACCTAGGAAAAGCTTTCGCGAGGTGTGCGATACCTTCTTTACGGAATGGCTTGATATCATACTTGTCGCCAAAGACCAGGAGGACCTTGACAACTTTCCAACTTAGATCTCCGCGATACCTGTGGCGAGAACGGATTAGGGGGATATAAACAAGCGTATCATGCTCGGACCTACTCCCATCCAGTATAGATCAATCCCAAGAACGTTTGGAAGTCGTCCGCGTCATCTGACAGCTCGACGACGGGACACTCCTCCACTGTCTCCTGGAAATCGGGTTTGGGAACGTCGAACAGGTCTTTGAAGACCCTTGAGCGTTGGCCCAAGACGCTGCCATGCACCTTGAACCCTATTTTCCTTCGTTTCCCTTGAAGGACAAGCACTACGTTCCCATCCTGGTACCAAAATAGAGACGACCGGACTGTTGTATGTATAGTGAGTGCCTCTCATGATCTCTATTGGCGTATCTTATACTCACTCATGGTAGGCTCGTTGAGTATGCTTTTCGGCCGAGATGGCTCCTCAACGATAGTAGTACTGGGACTTGGAGGGCAAGACATGTTGGTCAGTAGAAGCCCGTGCTATCAGGCCAGTGTGCTTGATATCCATATATACACGCGTCAAACCTAACTTACATTGGTATGTGCATGCCCTTCCCACCCACTTCCTGTCTGTGGAGAATCCCGTGACATGTATGCCGTAGAGAGCCCAATCCTGTAAACGATCAGTATACCATAGTATGCCAAAAAAACTTCTGTGTACAGCTCTGACGTACTAGACACTCAGTCCATTTTCCCAATGTCGTGCAGTGGCAGACAAGTACGGCAGTGTGCACTGCCCCTGGACCGTGCGCGCCTTGCGCAGCTGGGCCGCAGTTTAGATTGAAGATGGACCTGTATTCTGACGCCTGCGACCATGGCTGTTCTCGCTATTTAGAAACGGCCGGGCTTCTCCTCTCAAATCTATGTTAACGGACCCTGCCATCGCAATATCTTCGATAAATGAGTTTAGACCAGAACCTATTTACGCTGCTCTTCACCCCCAATAAGGACGACCCCAATGTCACCGACCTCGTCGATCCGTCGGATAACGCGCATTATCGGAAGGAGCGAGTGTTAGGGAGCGTGTATAAGATCAACGTGTATGGTGCGCATGTTCTGAGAATCAGTTCTGATGGTGTACTGAAGCGGACTGGTGGTGTATCAGATCCGTTGTCGCAGTCGCTTCTCGCCACCGCGACCGCGCCAAGCGCGACGAGCAAGCACAAGACGATTGAACTGTACAACCCATCACAAATAGTCGAGCTCAAGTTCATTGGGACCATATCGTTCAAATGGAGATTCCAATGGGAACAGTACGTACTAACTTTGCATCGACTTGATCACTTTACTCATTTCAGCCACACTAGACATGAATTTGAGTGGAGGAGGGAAGAGTGTTACATCATTCGCAAGCCAGATCCTGCTGTGCTGGTTGCAGTGACAAAGGAGCCATCTGGGAGGCTTAAGACATCATCTGTACAAATCCTGGACTACAATCTGAACCGGTGCGCCCATCGACAATCTCGAAGTGACCATATGTTTATGCTAGATGTGCCAGGTTCGATATCGACGACCGCAAGGGTCTAGAGATCGTCATACTCACTGCTCTCCTCACCTTCCAGGACAACAACGATGTCTATCACACCCGCGATGTCTCTGCGAACCCGGCCTCTCAAGCACAGCCGCCTTCACCGCCCACAAACGCGCTTACGGGCTTTTTTGGCGTGAACCGTAAGACTTCAGTTACAGACCCGTCGCGTGCGCTTTCGAGACAAGTCAGCCAGTTACATCTGAATGCGGCCGGGAGCGGGAGTGGGGACGTGGAGGCCGCACCGGCGTTGCCGCCAAAACCTGAGGCTAGGACAGGTCTTGAGCGGATCATGGAGATGCACACGTTAAGGGCCGCACAGGGTGAGCGTGAGGCAAATGAGGTTCAGGTTGGCGTGGAAGGGAGCGTAGAGGACTACGCGCGGTATACTGAAGAATTATTGAAGGTGCGTAGGACACAGAATAATCAAGCTGTAGTCTCTAACGCTCTTCCAGGATGACGCTATACTCTTCGTGACCATCCGTTCTGTCAGTGCGGCTGAAGTACCGAAAGTCTTGCAAGTAGTGGAACAAACCAAGCGATTACGACACAAAGCTGGTGCGTCTGAAATGATCTATGTCATACTCCATCTTCTCATCCATATTTGCGCTGTGATCAGGGCTAGACGAGGAAGAAGCGCTGCATCAGTACGTTGTGTATGATACTGCGAAGGCGAAGGGCCCAAGAAGAATCAAACTCGATGATCCCAGTCCCAGTGCGAGCACGGCATACGCGCCTCCGACAAGCCTGAGTATACATCTTAGCAAGATTGATATGCCTGAGCTGCAACCGCGCCCGGAACCTAAACCTGAAAAGTCTCGTCCTTCAGTGGTGATCGCGGACCGCGCGGGTCGTGATGTGAAGTCCAAGAAAGAATCCCGTGCCAAAGAAAAAGAGAGGGAGAGGCAGCGGGAAAGGGAAATAGAGTTGGAGATGGAGAGAGAGCAGGAGCGCATAAGGGATAAGGCGAGGGAGAGAGAGAAGACTAGAAAGAAGGCAGAGAAGGATGCCAAGAGAGGAAAGAAAGGTTAGTACATCTTCCAGGCACGATATGTACGATAGCTCTAACATTTCTCTGTCGTCTCTGTTGCTTTCGAAGGCTCGAATGCAAACTCGGGTGCTAGTCCACCCAATGACCCTGAACCAAATCGACCAACTAGACCAGTGATCATTACCTCCTCTTCCCCAGAGGTATATCGTCCACCACCTGGTCCACCCTACCAAAGGTCGCCATCACCGTACCAACCGCCTGTATCCTCCTATCAACAACCTTCTACATCCTACCAACAACCTCCTTCATCTTATCATCAACCTACCTCATCTTACCAGCCCACTGGCCCGCCGTATCCAATGCCGTTGTCCCCATCGTTCCCTTCGACTCGTCCTACCTCGTTCTACGGTGGAGGCAGTTTCCCGTCTCAGTCAGCCTTTACGCCTCCTCCCATGCATCCGAGCATAGACAATCGAACTAGACCCGCCAGTTTCTATGGTGGCGCAGAATATAGTAACGTACCGATAGGTGGCGGCAATGGATACACTCCTGGTTATTTCCATCAATAGCTACGTATGCTCAGAAGGGACATTTTTGCTACATCCGAGTATTTATGCTGTGTTAGCTGTGAGGTATGTAATATTGGATTTCCTGTATGCGTATGTACCTTGAAATATATCATACTCTCAGACTCCTTCCAATTGTGCAGGGACGCCGTCGCCTCCTCTATTTGGGGCACAAGTCGGGAGTCTCCGTCAGAAGCCCGTACATCTCCAATATTGTCGACCCGCACGGGCTGAGTCCGATCTCGCAGAACCACGCCGTGCTGCATCGAACCGCACAGGCATATGCAACCAGCCGGCTTTCGATTTAGGCCTTCGAGCTAGCTCTGCGGACGTGCATGTCAAAAATCAAAAGGCGAGACTTCCACACGATGCCGTGAGTCATGATGTGGTGATGGGCGTGTAGGGGGGATCGCGTCGTCGGTCCGTCGAGTACAAAGGCATGACCCCTTCCGTCTGTTAGCCATGGGGATTGGTTTGATCCGCCCTTTCGCAAAAATATATAAAATACAGCAGATTTAGACGGAAATCCAAATTCCAACCAACCTCCCACCGCTGCATTTTACAACGCCGAATACGCCGACATTGCACTCGCTGACGACCGCCTCCTCCCACGCCATGTATTTTCCTATACCCCCAGCTCTGCCTCCAGCGCCCCCGCCTCCGTCGCCTTTACTGCCCCCTGAGCTCCTCCATCATATCCTTGGTCTCGTTGCCGCCCCGAACGACATCGATGCCAGCAGAGATATTGGTGCATGCGCACTAGTCTCGCACCAGTTCAGAGAAATTGTGATGCCCCACCAATGGCGACATCTGAACATCACACTCGTCTGCAACAGAATTATGTGGGTTGACGAGTATAAAAGACCAGACCAGTCCTTGGACGAAGCCGGGGATTGGCAGAGCCTTGTGTTCGAAGAGACGGACCCGAACTTCGAACTCGAGGACGACTCGCAAGATGCGAAAACCATCGATGATGTTGTCGACTTCTTTCGACGATCACCCGAACTTGCTCAACACGTTAAGAGCCTTCTCCTGGACTCTAGGCCATACAAGCACCAGTACTACGTCTTCCTTATGGGTGCTCAGAACTTCTTCGATATCTTAGACTGTTTCCCTCATCTGCAAGACTTGTACCTGATGGGCATCACTTTGACCTCGTTCGCGCAGGATGTGGATCTGCATCTTCGGCGACGATTGAACCCTCCGAATAGGCTGGAGCTACTGAGCCTTAGATACGAAGACCATATCGGATCATGGCTTATACCTCAGCGTATGTCGGACGTCTTGTCTGTGTTGACGTTCTTCGAACAAGTCAAGCAGGTTAAGATTGACGGGCCCTGGTGCGGCAGGGAAGCTATAGTATCTGAAGGATCCAGAAAATCCCTCGCAAACCTCTGTCAAATATCCTCCCTGCACGTGGGACCAATGGATGAACCAGAGGGCATGCAAGTACTTCTCGATACCTTGCGGATGGCGCAAATGCCGAGCAGATTGCATACACTCGAACTCGGTGTGGTGCACGCGGAGCACCTAGTACCGTTGTCCGAGCTGTTGCAGCAACGCGGAAGCTGTATCAAACAGCTATCTTTACAATTGAAGAATCCTCTCGAAGACAGTGAGTCCGTTCATTTGACCTGTTGATCAGCACATATTTAATGTCTTTCCCTGTGTATTCTCAGTGTTCGGGCAGCCTCCCGACGCACCGCTTGTCGCACTAGCCGCATGTCAGGTTCCAACCGATATATTGCGGACTTTAGGCTCTTTGGAAGAGTTGCGTCTGAAATTCAAGCTCGCAGATCCGCCCATGGAAGAGGAATGGACGTTTGTGTTCCGCCTTTTGCGTCTACTCCATCCGGAGCACAACGCTCAGCTACGCACCATCAAAATCGAATATCAAGTTGATGACGACGAACTGCATATGTTGGCGCCGAGCATCTTGTCGTCTGAAGTGGAACAATGCCTCGAAGATCTGCCCCAGCTGCGTACTATTTCGTTCGCTTCGCGGAGGTCTCGGCACACAAGACCGATGGCTTTAGATCTACACCGGGTCTTTTTCCGATTGCTGAAGAGAGGCATGCTGGACACCGAGGGATTAACAGGCCGGCGTGCGGAAGCTTAGACAGAGAAGGGGGCTCGGTCACGCTGATAGTACACTCGATTGCGTGGCGGTTTCGTTGAAGATATCTCCTGATACCAATTTCAACCCGTGAACTGCGACCTCTGTAGTTGCAGCCCCCAGGTTGCCATAGACATGTATTCACCGATGTTCACGGCTACCAAAATGAATGTCACGTATGGCGGGGCTCATAGATGTGCTCAAGATAACGAACAAGATAGCGGGATCATGACCACGAGCCTTCCTAAAATGGTTGATGCGCCGCTAATCTCAAGTATATGTATATCGGTTTGGTGGCAATACATGCGGGTTGACCATACCTGGGAAGGTGCATTCGCGTTGGCCACCGCGGAGGGTATGTGTGATATCTGTGTCAACGGACATCGCACACGGTGGACCAGCTAAAACAACAAATCTGAGATGACCTCCAAAAGAGTTTTGGGTATACGCTCACATTTGTTTACTTCTCTGCACCTGTTAACAACCCTGTGTCTTACAGACTGGTCTGAGTCGCGCCCAAATCTCTGGAAGTATACCGTCGTCGACGCCGACGATTTAGCCCAATTACTCCATGTCTTCGGCCAATTCAATGGTCAGATTATCATAAGCTACAGTTCTGTCTCGCAACTTAGCGTGCATGTAGATGGTCGTTCATTCAAGTGAAGAGCCTAGCATATTTGAGTCACGGTCACCCCATAACGGGCAATGCGTTTGGAGGTGTATTCCCTGGCGAAAGACAGCAGAAAGCTATCAGATTATTTTTGCGCCTTCATTTTATTTTTGATTGAGCATCTTCGCGGCGTATAACGAACAAAAACTAACCTCATCTTTTCTGACATGCACGGTGGATGCAGTCGTTGCCACATTGCAAGCGCTTGAAAATTGATCGCGATCGCGCCGGCTAGTCTGCCGAGTCTCACACCTGCAGCCCGCGGTCATCTGATCATGACTTCCAACAGCCTTCGACATCGTCTCCAGCGAGTGACGCGTCTATCGCAGTGGTGAGTTCTTGATAATGCATTCCATCGTATGTCAACTTACTCGACTCAAAATCCATCCGCGATGCGTGCCAGCGCTACTTCATGCGAGCTTCGCGGGAACATTGTAAACGTACAGCTACATCTCAGGTGGAAGTATCAATGTACACCGCCATATCAATGGTAGCTATGTTTTTGGTCTCACGACATGTCCGCGTCGGGTTCTACCACCCGTGTTGAACAAGAAGACCGCCCGTGTTCGTATCTGATCGTGATACACAACATAACCTAATAGGCTTGTACGTTCACACAATTTTACCTTGTACTGTGGCTAACTTAGAACACCGGCATTGCATCCAGGGTTTATGACCACACGCTGTCTTCTCAGAGAGGACTCGGTCGTCTGTAACGGTGATCCACAACACAGGCGTATCGCTCTTGCCCCAGCTGAAACTTCTTTGTGCGAATCCTAGCTTTCCGGATTTCTGGATTCTAAACCACTGTCACTGTTTGGATTGTTTCCCTCACGAGCGTGATGTTCTGAACATCCTCATTTGCGATCTTTGCTGTCACCATCCTAAGCGGATCCTACCAGCAGCAGGAGAGGACTCATCCGGATTCTAGGCCCACGAATCAAGGGCTAAAACTTCACATCGCACACCGTAACCACCAACGGCGTACTCGTTTCACTCCGCTCCCCGTCAAACGTTTCACCTTTACGCTCAGCCTCCTCGCAAAGTCTAACGTGCCACATACTCACGCTCATATCTCAGTGTCAATGCCACCACCCCACGCGCGCGATCTCGGCCCAATCCCTCAATCCTAATCCTAATATCAAGGCGCATCTGTTCAGGTGCACATTTCAGACAGATACGATGCTTCGAATTCGCATCTCCGCGCGAACATGAATACACGAACACGAAGACATCGCCGGCTGTGCGATGTCGACATCTTCGGGACCATGCGCGCAACACGATGCATGGTGCACCGGCTTTCAAAGCTTCAAGCTTCGAGCTTCGAGATGCGACCGTCGAGCTTCCATCACCTCATTGCTCGTTTCACCTTCACGGGCATCCCAAAATTCAACATCTTTCCCAATGCTTATTTGGTATCTGGACTTCGCTCATGTCCGCGTCGATGATACCGTGGTCCGCTCTCATCACAATTGCAGGGTGCATCTGTGCAAACTTCACATAACAAGCCACGTTCTCCAACGCAATATCAAGAACCTAGACCGCAGACGAGGGGCAATGTCCTGCAAATGATGATCGATACTGAGGAAAGAGCGGTCCCTCACGCGACGATGGTNCCGCAGACGAGGGGCAATGTCCTGCAAATGATGATCGATACTGAGGAAAGAGCGGTCCCTCACGCGACGATGGTCGATTGTCGAGTGGCACAACTGCTATCCTCCGGCCTCGTATCTTCGCATCTTTGTGTCTTCGTCTTTGCACATCCGTGTCACACATCCTCGTCGATATCGGCTTCTCCCCCAAACCATCATCACATCTCAACATCTCGAAGTTCGCGTTTCTCCAAGTTACAATACAAGTTGGGTTCGCACGGACACAGCAAAGCGCAGACGTCTCCTCATTGTGCTGTTGTGCTGTGCGCCTCTGTGGGAAATCCGCACTAGAAGCCTTCCACTCACCACTCACCGCGCACCGCGCACTGTGCACTGTGCAGCGTAACGTGTCAGACCCGTGCAACCACAACCCTGAATGCGCCCAGTGGCACAGAGACATCGCCGGCTGTGCGTTGTCGACATCTTCGCGTCCTCGTGCTGCGATCTTCACGACCATGCGCGCAGCGCGATGCACAATGCACCGGCTTTCAAAGCTTCAAGCTTCGAGATGCGAGGTGCGACGGTCGAGCTTCTATTATCTCATTGCTCGTTTCACCTTCACGGGCATCCCGTATGTCTATCAACATTTCCCAATGCTTATTTGGTATCTGGGCTTCGCTCATGGCCGCGTCCGCTGTCGATGATACCTTAGTCCGCTCCCACCTCAACATTCAATCCTATGTTGCATCTATGGATTGCCACATGAAGATGTCACGTTCTCTAACGCGATATCAAGAATCTAGGCCGCAGACGAGAGGCAATGTACAAGTGATGATCGATATCGAATTTTGAGGATTCAGGAAGGGCACTCCACGCGACCGTGACGATGTTCGATGTGCGATTGTCGAGTGGCACAACTGCTATCCTCCGGCCTCGTATCTTCGTATCTTCGCATCGTCGTCTTTGCACATCCATGTCACACATCACCTCGCGCCATCGATATCGGCATCCCTGTCTCTACACCTCTTCATCAGACATGTCCGCACCCACGCATCTCGACATCTCGAAGCTCCATAATCCTCGCCTCAAATCCTACGGTCTGAGTCGGGTTTTCGCACGGACACAGCAAAGCGCAGACGTCTTGTGCTGTTGTGCTGTGCGCCTCTGTGTGAAATCCGCACTAGAAGCCTACCACTCACAGCACACTGTGCACTGTGGCGTGTGAGCACCGTAGCAGCAATGCGCCCGATGTCACAATGAACGCCAGTCCAGTAGACTGATCCTGGCAGAGCGTTCGTCATGTAGAAAGCCGCATATCGCATCACACGCACATGACATACGACATACGACATACGACGGACGGACGTGATGCCCCCGGGGCCCGGTGTATATCCTCCCAGCGGCCCTGCATCTTCAAGCTTCAGTACTCAGTCAGATCTCAGAGCCCAAGGAACTTGCGAACTCGCGAACTCGCAGCACGTCTAGTCAAGGCCGCCATCATTCCAACTTGCTCCTTGCACCTCCGATCGGACGAAGGCTCGAAGGCTTGGACCCTCCTGCCTCCTGTCTGTCACAACACCACCGTTCCGTTTGATCTTGGTGGCTGCGAGCCTCGAGGGCGGATCAGATGCACATCATCGCACCAGGTCGCACCCAGGTTGTGCACGACCCAGGCTCTGGCTGCTCGAAACTTGACGCGGACGCTTGATCAAGAGCAGGAGGATCAGGAGGACGGTTGCCACCGACACAGCCTCGTACAATGTAGACTAGCACCGGGGGATGACACGGTGCGCGTTGGCAAATACCGTTCCATCCATGCGTGCTGGTCTCGGGATTGCGGGACGTCGGGATTCCGTCATGTATTATCACAGAACAATTCGAACAACGTACATCGACGAGCACTAAAACTTGAACAATGTACACTAAAGTTAAGATTCAAAGCACAAAGCAGCAGCAGGCACGAAATGTTTAAAGCGAGGTTAAGTTTTGGTTATAGTGTTATGAAGGTATACTATAGGCTATAAGAGCTACGAGCTACGAGTTAAAGAGGGTGGGTATGGTATATGGTACAGCGTCCTTCGCTATGAAGGCAGGGCAGCGATCGGAGCAGGAGCATGAAACACGGAACGAAGCTAATGAGCGAGCGACTAAGCGAGAGTATGGGGGATGTACAACAGACAGAGACAGGGTTCATGGTTGAGTCGGAGCGAGCGAGCGAGCGAGCAGGAAAGTGGATGGTGAGATAAAATGTGACACATACAGCCGAGCAAGTGGGTGAGTGAGCGAATGGGTGGATAGCAGAGCACATGGAAAGAAGGATACAACAGTGAATCGAATCAAGCAATGAACGAAACGAAGCGAACGAAGGCGCGTGGCGCACATAATGGCTATGCATAGCGAATAAGGGTCGGGTGTATGTACGCGTCGATCGACTTGGTGGTCGACGTGGTCGATGTTGTGGTTGAAGGCAATGGGTGAAGATAATGTTAAAGGTGGGTGTAAGGGTGTGGAAGGATGTTAAACCGCTATAGTCTAGAGACCGGGGCGCAGTTAAATAAATGCGGGACGTGTGACTTGGGATGGTGGTGGGTAGCGGTCGGTCGCGGTAGTCGGTCGACGTCGTGGAGGGAGGGTGTCGGCGAGCAGCGCAGTCGACATCGTCGAGGCAGTCGGCGACAATGGCGAAGGCTGAAGAGGACGAAGAACGAGTCTCACGACGCGATCTCGACGAAACTCCTCCAACTCCTCCTCCCCGCCTTTCCCTTCCCCCCACTCTTCCCATTACCCCCCTTTCCACTCCCTCCCTTCTTCTCCACCTTGCCCATCCCCTTCTCCCCCTTCCCCATGTTTTCAACGTTGCACTCAGGCTCGTCATCGCGCAAATCCATGAAGTTCGCCAACGGCGCGAAGAGCGACTCGAGGGTGCCCCTCCTACTCCTCTTCACGGTCTCGGAGTTGGTAGAAGCCCGACGGGAGCAGGTGATAGAGCTGCGTTTGCTGCGCGAGGGTGAGGGCGAGTTTGAGGTAGGGGCAGAGTGGGGGAACGACTTGAACGAAGGGGAGGGCATGGGGGACGGAGCACACGAGACAGCGGGAGAGGGAACGACGACACCCTCCTCCTCACACAACACGCTCAACAGCCTCCCGCCCTCCCTCTTGTCTTCACCTATGTCTTGCCCATTCTCCTTGTCATCCTCGTCCATAGCCTGATCTTCATCAAGCTCCATCTCATCCTCCTCCTCCTCATCATCGCTCATACTCATAAAGTTCCGCGGCCGCACGCTTTCTCTCTTTGCCTTCCCATTCTTCCCCTCCTTTCCATCCACTCCCTTCCTCTCCATGAGCAGGTTAAAATTCTCACGCTCAACCCGCGCCCTTGCACTCCTCCCCTCAAGCGCAGCCAACGCCGCAGACCTATTCCGCGTACGCGTCGCCACAGATGCAGTAGATCTTGTCGACGGGCGCGCCCTCAGTCCGTTGTTCGCATTCCCGTCCCTCCCGTTTCCACGAGTAGAGGAAGAGGGCGACGATGGTGCGTTGCGCGCAGAAGAGGGGAGTGGGGCGCTGCGTGGAGACGGCAGAGGGAACGGCATGACCACCGAGTCCGGCCTCATGCCTGTGGAGTACGAGGAGGTGGGCGGGGGAGCGGGCGCGGGGTCGAACGGCGCGAAATACGATCGATCACACGCGTCGTCTGCTGAGAAGGGGGAGAACGCGCTCGTTGGGGACGGTGAGGACGGCGAGAACGGCGAAAACGATGTGAATGACGACCCGGTAGGAGAGAACGATAACACCGAGGGCGCGGAAGCTGTCGGCCTATGGTGCGAGATGGGTGATGGTGAGGTAGGCGAGGTAGGCGACAGGAAAGACGCGGGGGGCGACGAGGACGGAGCCATAGACGACGACGACGAAGACGTAGAGTAGGCGAGGGAGGAAAGGGAAGAGAGACTAAGAGAAGCAGCAGCGTCGGGGAAACACGCGCTGAGCGTGAGCGTGAGGTCCGACGGGCGGCGGCGGCGGCGCGTCATCCGCGCTGGTGCCATTTTGGTTATGGGAGGTGTGGGTTTAGTAGTAGTAGTGCTGGGTGTGGGCTTGGTGGAGGATGTGGTAGTGGAGGATTTGGTGGTAGTAGAGGCGGTGGGGGGAGACGCGGGGATGGTGGGGAGCGAGCAAGCAGTAGGAACGGATGGTAAGGATGGCAAGGACGCCGAGGGCGCAGGCTTGGGCGAGGGCAGGCGCAGGGTCTCGCGTGAGGAGCGGCGCAGGCCCGTTGTCGTTCTATTCATATTCAACACACAAACATCAGCATACACGCGCAAGTGAGATCTAGAGAGGGCACGAGGGGTAACGTACGGTAATGGGATGACGGTGGCAGCAGACGAGACAGACGAGACGGTGGCGACAGAAGAAGTCGAGGAGACCGAGGTCGTGAACGCGTGTCCGTGTGCGTGTCTGGGCTTGGATCTGTGGAGATAGAACAGTCACAGTCAGCGTCGGTCGAGAGCACAATATCCATGAAAGACGGGAAGGGGGTTCGAGAGCACAATGCGAGACGTGAGGGGGTCGAGAGCACAATGCGAGACGTGAGGGGGTCGAGAGCACAATGCGAGACGTGAGGGGGTCGAGAGCACAACGAAAGACGAGCGAGTGATGAGCGAAAGCGCAGATAGAAGAGAGGGAACGCGCAGATAGAAACAGAAGCAGGCGAAGCGTGCCCCGGAATCGAACAGACGAACAGACGAAGAAGCCGCCTGTGACCGGCGGCAGTGTGCACACGAGTACAATGCACGATCAGAGGGTATAGACAGCGGAAAGTAAGAGGACAATGGGAAGCTCTCCCATAATTGCAAACCATTGTGATGTGTGATGGCAGAAGAGCAGAGAGGGGTACTCACGGCAAGCTGCTCATCAACATCATCGTCGCGCGCGTCGTAACAGTATCCTTCCGCCGCAAACTCATCGCCCTGTCCCTGTTAAACGACTGCGTCTCCGCGAGGTCGAGGCTCAAGAACGACGTGTGGGCATCATCCTGGCGGCGGCGGGAGGGCTTGAGCGTGAGGTACAGCGCGCTGCCCGTGCTCTCGTGTCCCTCATGTCCCTGTCCGTAGTTGTGCTTGTATTCATCATCGTAGCTGGAGTTGTGGTAAGTGTGTTGGTGGGGCGTGTAGAAGCTGAACGTCGCCTCCGCGCTCGATGTAGATGTAGAGGAGGTGCAGGAGGTGGAGAGCGAGCGGACGGTGACGGGCAGGCTGTCGTGCATCGGCTTGGTGCGCCGGACGGGACGGCGCTCGAGAGGCGGTGAAGGGAAGGAAGACGAGGAAGGGAAGGAAGATGACGAAGGGGAGGAGGGAGAGGAGGCGCGCGAGGACGCGGGCGAGCTGTCCGAGTGCAGGCCCGAGGTGAAGAGCGGCGAGTACTGCGCGAACATTATATCTGTTGCGCTAGCGATATAACCGTATACGTGTAGATGGTTGGTGGGGTGAGGTAGCTGTCGAGTATTCGTCGGGGACAGCAACGCGCGGTACGAGGGGCGAGGCGCGGTACGAGCTGCAGAGGGCGGGGGAGGCGGGGTGAGGTGATCAGAGAAACCTCTCAGGCAAGGAGGACTCGCGCTATATACCTCCAGTCCCCGGGCGGACGGGTGACACAGAACTGACAGCACAGTCGCGCGCGCACGGAGGCATTTTAATTAGCGTTCCTCCCTTCCTCCCGAGTCCCTTTCGCCCGTCCGTCACAGCCTTGGCATTGGCGCTTTGAATCTTGATCCCACCCACTCGAGACGCGCGCTCAGACGCTGGGGTTCAGCCACGATCGGGGCGATCTGTAGATTCGGTCGTGTCGAAGATGCAGATGCCAGATGCGCGATGCGTGCAGGGAGGTGGGAAAGCCCCTATGGCGCGCTTGTCACGAAGGCTGTTGTCACAAAGGCCGCGTGTCACGCCCTGGCGACCGACCGTAGCGACGCGCCACGGGCTCACAGAACCCCACGATTCTTGTTGTTTGTTGTCTCGCCAGTAACAACTTGAATAAGAATAAGGCGGCTCGAGCCGTTCATGTAATACCAGCGGAATACAAGCACGCGCGGCGTTTCAGATCCACAGTACACCACGCTTGGATTATTGCCACGGCCACGGTGGCGAGCAAGCGAAGAACATCGTGGCACGACGCGACGCACAATAGAATAGAATTCGAAGCCCTGACCTGGCTCGACTCATCACTCGATACAACGCGTGCATTATGGCGAGAAGCACCGTCGCGCAACCGTCAACGAACAGTCGAACCTTGAGCTTGACTTGTCCTGGCTTGCCCCACCCAACCAAGCTGGGGGCGTGGGACCGGGAGAGCGTGAGAGCAAGGGAGGGCGCCCTTCCATTGTGGGCACTGGGGGCGTGGCTGGTGGCGTATCAAATAACGCCGTTTTTCGTATCTTTCCTGCATTCCTCTACTCTACTCTACTCATCCTCATGCATACTGAATCCGGTATTTCTGCATTCGACTCGCAGTCGGTGTGATCAGCGTGCACATTTCCCGATGCTCACTTTTCCCGATGCTGACGATGTGCGACACTAGTGTGCGACGTGCGATGTGCGACCGATTACCGAGACCGATACCGATAGCGCACTCCCCCCAGCGCACTCCTGCTCCAGCTGTGAAAGGAAAGCGCGCCACCTCCCGTGTTCCCCTACGTCAGTCACCGGTCACCAGCGAATCAGTCACTCAGTCAGCGCGCCCGGAGTCCCCAGACCCACCCCGCCCCGCCCGTGTGCTTCGTGTGACTGCCCTGCTTCGAAGTTCGTGACCGCCCCGTCCGTGTGAGTGAGTGAGTGACGTCGGCGTCGCGCCAATTGCGGTTCGCGCCAATTGAGGGCCTCAGAACCAGAACCTCCAAAGACTCAGGACTGCGCACCTGTGGTGTGACCCTAGCTAGCGTGACCCCGCCCCACTTTGCCTGGAATTTCAATGCCTCCTCTCTGCAATTGATGCGGTGTCGTGTTTACTGGGCATGTCGACAGGCACCCCTTAGGCCTTAGTATGAGCTCCGTCTGGTCCTGCCATCCTGCCATCATGTATATTGTAACGACAAGCTCCGTGTCGCTGAGTCCGCTCTCTACACACGAACGGATGAACACGAATGCATGAACGCATGAAGGAATGCATGAAGGAATGCATGACTCGGAATGCACGACTCGGACTCGGAGCGTAGGAACGTAGGGACATTGCACGCAGGGTGGATGACGAACCATGACATGTACATTGACAAGCTATGGAATGGTTGATGATGGAATGGAACCGGTCCCGCTCTCCCTTACTCCCTTACTCTCAGGCTCTCGCGCTTGACCCGATCCGCACTAGACACTAGAACTTGTACGCATCATGCACCTCTGACCATGCACCGTGTCGAATGTCGAATGTCCAAGTGGTTCACCGTTCCGATTCGACATTCAACAAACGCGCAAATTAGTGCTGGAGCTCGAGCTGGATCAAAGTCGATATATCGCCCGTCGCCTGCCCGCCATCACTCCATCGCATCACCCTCGTACGCTATACGGTACGGTAGACCATACACCGGCCATCATTCTCCCTGCACTTGCTATAGTATGAGTCACTGTGGCATGACTTGCTGCTCGCTCGCTCGCTCGCCACTTAGTGTCTTATTGTCTACGCTCGAGGCTGCGAGATCCGTAATAATGCGCAATGATAAATGATCATCGATATCGATATCGCCCCCCTACTCTCCTGCGTTATTGCTCTCTTGTTGTCCTACCTACCTCCTGCTCCGGTCATCACACCACCGTCCCTGCCTCCCTCTCCCATCTGCTCTCCGTTCCCATCTACTCTCCGTTCCCGCCTCGAGGATCCGCCTTATCTCCCTCGTGCGCACCTCCGCGCCGACTCCCTAGCAACCACCCAACGCGTATGAAGTTTCACCGGAGCAGCATCGCGGACGCTTACATAACCCATGACGGGGGCGGGATTCGGTACGGCATCGTCGGGTCGTGCGCTTCTTCTCTGCTTTGCCGACGTCCCGCGGCCGAGCGCGCATCTGAGGAGGAAGGGGTTTGGGTCCCCGCCATCACTCCCGTACCAGTCGCCCGGGCGTGGGAGCTGCGCCGCTTGTGCAGAGGATTCGACCGAGCAGGACGGACTGTTTTGGTGCGTGCTACTGCTATGCCGTTCTTGGATACGGAGCATATGAGAGGGACTCGGAGGTGTGTGGCTTCTGTCTCACCAGCGATGCCTGTGTAAACTGGGCAGGGTTGCAGAAAACGTGCACTGCATTCAAGTTGTCAAGCTTGTCAAGGGTCGCGCTATGCAGCAGTGGAATCCAGACTCTGTACATGCAGGGCGGGCGGGAGAACGACAAAACGGATGTTTGAGTTTGAGTTCGCGTTTGAAGACGGCGCGTCCGTCGCGTACGTACACCGTCCATCCGTGACGGTCCCGTATCACAGGTCCCTGCACTAGTGTTGCTCATGTTCTTCGCGTACGCCGCTGTCCATGTCCACGTCGACGCGTCAACGCCTTCGAAAGTTCACGCTTCCGCTACGCTACGCGACGGATCACGCACGCACGCGTGCAGCAAAAACCTAAAATCACGCGCGAACGAGTGAACGAGGCTGAGATTTGAGCGCGCTCCGACGAGACGTCCCGCTCATGTCTGATTTTTCATTCGTGTGTGTTTTTTTCTTCGTCTCCGTTTCCGTTTCCTTCATGTTTTCGTGCCACCGTGCTGAACTTTGCCTTTCTCGGCGAGCAGTCTTGGCATGGCGTACGCGCCTCAAGAGTCAAGCACTAGCCGACACGTTCGTCGCGTCGCGTCGCGTTATCCACAATCTACATACTCTCCACAATCCGCAGTCCGTCCATAATCTCCACACAATTTATCGATTTATCGCTATCGATAAACACCCTCCGCACCCACTCACCACTCCGCGACAATTTCGAGTCGAACCTTCTAAGTTCTAACCAGACAGCACACAAAAAGCTCATCTCTCATCAGGTTCCGCTAACTGCCAGCTGAGACTGAGACATCGCGGCCGCCGACATCATCGCGAGCTCGCTGCATCATGCACTACACGCCCTCGTGTTTATCGATTCCCAGTTGCCGGGTCTTGGACGATCAGGAACACGCACGGAAGCATATGTGCGCGGGGCGGATGGATCATAGC
This sequence comes from Phlebia tremellosa, assembly GCA_011032875.1. Classification (NCBI taxonomy): domain Eukaryota; kingdom Fungi; phylum Basidiomycota; class Agaricomycetes; order Polyporales; family Meruliaceae; genus Phlebia; species Phlebia tremellosa. Next base: position 100,376 of record JAAIFI010000047.1, on the reverse strand, counting down.
GCGTAGAGTTCGGTAAGTAGTAGTACACACAGGACGGAACTACTTACGCGTTATCGATATCATAGCATCTCGCCATCTCGTCATCTCGATCATGTAGTCTACAGCGTAGACCGACGCCGGGAGAGGTAAGCTAGGTGGACTCAGCTCCCGAGCTTCAGACTATGCGCTTTGTAGTTTGCAATCCGTGGTTTCTGATCCACATTCGTGAATCCACTAACGTAGTGGCAAGTCCCGAAGAACCCAAGAACCCAAGGATAGTGCGTATTTCTTGATCCCGAGCCTCGATGACAGTGTCTCACATGATATGATAGAACATAGCGCAGCAGCTTCAGACATAACGCAGGCGTAGCAACGTACAGCCATCCACATCCGAGTCGACTCTCACTAGTACTGTGCTCGCCTCGCAGACGCGGCATCCTCGATCGATACCGCAATGTGCGCTTCGCAAGACCCGACGAGTTCAAGAAGTGCGTATGTCTTGATGTCGAGCTTCGACGAAACGTATGTCTGACTCTGACTCCGACACAACACAACACAACACGACACAGCGCAGCAGATTCCAGACATACCGTATGTAGCGACATGGCAACACACACAGAGCTCGCTACGACGCGCACGGACCACTCCCACTCCCACTCTCACACCATCCCTCGCAGAGTCGCAGACGCGTCATCTTCAATGTGTAAGGTAAGGACGTACTCGACACTGCATTAGCGTCTACGTTGAACTAAACCAGACCGGACTGAAGATATCCGTAGTGCAAGTTGCGAGTTCGAACGCCAGACACAAGACGCGGACGCGGGCTGATATGTGATACACGCGGCTCGTCTCTTGGATACGCTTTCCACGACCCAACCCGCGACGCAGCACGGACTATACACAACCAGTCATGATCCACGACTCATGATTCAGAACCGACCGGTATTGAGTGGTATTGAGTGGCACACGCGCTTTTCATTTAGCTTTTGGCGATGACTCTCTCAATGCATTACGTTCTACCCCACCGATATGAACACTGCTGCGACCTCCCATCTACCAAATTCCAATCGAAATACACTGCGCAACATTCTACGGACTGCACAATTCCACGCTCACGCTCATATATCTGCGCTTTATCACCACATACTGGGTCGACGCGCTCGGCCTTTCCTGCGCACTTGTAGCCTCCGACATCCAATATTGAACGCCCAGGATTCTGACACTTCGAGACTCTGACACCCCACTCTTGTTCCCCACCACTCACACACTCTTGCACGTACTTGCGTACATCCTGACAACCGTGGGTGCACTGGTCCCCGGAGGGCCCAATTCACACTTCACTTCACTGCGCCACTGAACCATCCACTCGACTCGCTTTCTCGGATATCGATCGTTGGTACGGGCGCCTTGATGTTTGGTGTGTAGTCGCTGGCGATAATGTCGTGAGTACTGTTATCGGCCGCTGCGCTACACACCATACATCGCACATCGTCATCGTATTCAAAGTTCATAAATCACTCTCACTTGCCCGGCGGATGGTTGAGACGAACGCTTGATTGGCCTCAGATGCGGCGATAATGGCGTTCGATGGTCGCGTCGTGGGTACAGTGGGGCTAACCATGTTCTTCGTACACGTAAAGTCGCGGTTAGTGGACTCGATTCTCGAAGTGTGCACCGCGACTGTACTTCATGTCCTAACTCAATACCCAGGATTCGATATCGACTCAATACGGTGGCATCATTGACATCACCAATGTACCTTCTACTAAGCCACAGTGAGTCACACTTCTATTCGGTGCAGGGCCAACCCCGCTAGATGTTAGGCAGCCGCCTCTCAGCGTGCGACCACAATTCTCGTTCCCGTTCTTCTGCTCTCATGTTCTCGCGGTGCGGCACTCAAACTTCACTACCCACCGCCCCACCGCCCCACCGCCCCACCGCCTACAATAACACCTCTCCAGCGGTAAGTCCCAAACTCCCATATGGAAAGTAAACCCTCTGACGCGCCTCTCCATCTCCACGCAGCCCACATTCTCCACACATGCATTTCGCTTCTTACGAGCCGCACGTTCCGCCGGCAGTGGCACCGACCATCCAACCAAATCGCAAACGCAACAACGCAGATCCTGCCGTGCCGTGCGCAGTACCAGCCTGAGCCTGTGGCGCGTCTCGTGCATCAATAATCAATAACCAACACTCAGCAATCAACTAATCATCCTGTGGCGCACTGTGGCGCGCCGTTAGATCAAGCGCTCCCAGGGTCATTTATCCAGATTTTACGGTCGTGTAAATTAGGCGGCTCTACAATCTACGACGACGATGACGAGGAACGAAACGAACGCGTCATGTTCCCAACTATGAATCTCGCTGCTGCACGACAATCCCCGCTTGACGAACGACCGTCGACGAAGGGCGCATCTACATTTCGCTATCATGCTAAGGCCCTGATTATGCTGGTACCTAGGCACCGTGATTATCGATATCCATCGTGCCATTGGCAGCTGGTGTACTGAAGATGGTCCGAAAGCCCCGTCCTCGTCGACAGCTCTACAACTCGACACTCTATGTCCCTGCTTGGCCACAAGGACTTGCTGTTTTCTTCCTGGAGCCTACAACACGAGCCCTTGATTCACTTGACTTGTAGCTGCCAGTAGCGGGAAGGATCCAGGATGCATCATGCTGCTATGGTGAAACGACTCACGAGTCAGGGCACCGCGATTTGGCCTTTCGTTCTCCTTAGGCTTGGGCTTGGACTTGTGTCTAGATTCTGGAACCTTGCTCAATTCGCAACTCGCGACACTCGGCGGTGGCGCCGTACACCCTGGATGTTCGCGCGAAATGATGGTGGCGGCTCGGCCGACTCTGTCCCACTTTTGGCGTTTGCTGTTCAACGTTCAACCTTCACCTTTCGACATTCGACATTAATCGACGTTGAGCGGATATGCAATCCACGGGCCTCGAGTCGGCCCGCCCTGGTCCCTGATTGTGGCAATGTGCGGTGCGAGTCCGTGGAAAGCGGCATCGCCCACTGTCACGTTTGTCCGGCGCGTTGAGCTTGATGCACGCGTTGATCCCCATTACTTACTATCCCATGCTCATGCCCATGTTGGACACAAACATCTCATGTCTCGGTGACTTTGACTGTGACGTGGACGTGTAGATACAGAGTGGGCGCGTTGTCAATACAAACACGCTGCAGCGTCTATCCTGCCACATACACACTATGAAGTTTGATATATCTGATCCCTCCATGTCAAAGTGGTGGTTCAAGCACTCACTGACTGGTGGGTGATTGACATGTATGTGGTTGATGCGTGATATACTTCTGTCTCTTCGACGTTGTCTAGAGCAGAACTGAAGTTGGTTTTGCTGCAGATATGGTCCGTCCCGCCTTCCAGCCTCGTGACATTCGAGAATCGAGCTGTAATTGCGCCACACGCATTCAAATTCGTGTTGTGCACGACAAATTCACCCCAAGAATATCCGAATTGTCTGTTCCTTGGTTCCCAGTACGCAACGTTTTGACTTGGGCGTGTGACAATTTGCAAAGTCGTGATGATGATTGTGGTGTTGTCGTTGTTGATTCGTTACTCGACTGTACACTTTGTGATTATGATTCTGTTGATCAGTTTTGTGCGCGATCGGTACTAGGACTTCGAAGCTAGAAGTTCAAAGGGTGTTTAGTGTTCGTGTTTAATTGGATCGAATCGAGTCGTCATGCATGGATACGGACATGGATTTCGAAGTGCACTCCACTCTCAAGCTAGCAATCGAAACGGCTGAGAAGCTGCTGAAAACGTCCACACTCGAATCCAACTCAAACCATGGTTCTAATTCTAATTCTGCGTTCTCGAACGGACCCGCGGACTTCTCGCGTTCGCGCGATAAAGTACTAGTGACACCCAATACGTCCACTGTATTCCCCGAAACGGAGGAGGCGCATCAGAGAAGGCCAGGCGTCGACACGGAGGGATACAAGGAGCGACAAACGCCGAAGGGGCTGCGTGCATTCCGCACGCCACATCCCACTTGTCACAGTCACATCCCCCCAGTTCGTGCGATCCGATTTCCATTTCGCTCAGGGCGACGTCGGGCTTCTGTGCCACTGAGGACTGGGATACCAATTGAGTAATGGCGTCGATCGTCGATGGTGTAATTTACAAGGCTCAAGCGAGGAGAGGCAAGCTTGAGGCGCATTTATTAGGGTTCTGGAGATAAATGTAATGAGCACGCGACGCCGACGCGCTCGCACTTTTTCTTTTCTTGCTGTTTGCTGCTTTCCATCTCTTGTCCTCACGTTCCTCGTTCACTTGCGTTCTTTGTTTTGTGGCTTCCGCTGGTTTTCCGTGTACGCGCCACTTCGCGCGTTTACTTACTCTGGTACCAGTTTACTTGCTCCTTGCTGGCTGTTGCAAGCCCAACGTCAACCTCCGCGGAACAACCAGGACCCTTGCCATAACCTAAACTCGAGATCCGGACGCGCCTTGCTTTGTCTGAATCGGGCTCGGGCTCGGGATACCGACGCTGCTCGCGCTCGTGAGGTCGGGGCCGTCGGGAGACCACTTGCATGTAACATGTTCATCGTTGAACTTTGAACTCTAAATTCGGGAATCGGTACATCGACGGGCCCGATAATCATTGATCCTGACCTCGTGGTTGAGTCGTACATATACCATGCCAGCGTTTCTACTTACAAGCACTAGTGACGAGGAACGCCCGGCACGTTACACACCGTTTGTGAAGCGCTGCTGAGATGTCTTGAAGTTCGCCGCGTTACCGAGATGCGAAAGTCAAGTTTGGTCCAGGGTCGTACGCGCGGGCCCGACATCAGTCGGGGCTTGGCTGTTCAACAGTTCGTATGAAGGTAAGCACCAAGCACGGGAGTACAGGTTTTCTAGTAAGCTGTTGACGGTGCTTACTTTTACTTTTACCACAGCGTGACCGTGCGAAGTGATCTGCCGGCCCTTCATCCTCGGACGCCGCTTCGCCCAGAGTCCGAGTTGTACGGGGTCGGGCGTGGGCTGTGAAAGCTATGCAAGAAAACTAAGTACCAGGCAAGGGTCTTCAAGATATTGACCGTGCTTACTTCAGTTTTCGGTTTTTCAGTTAACCTGTGCAGTAAAATCTCCACTTGTTCTGCTGAAAGCAGTGTATGCATACGTCCAGAGAATCTTGGGGACAGCGGAGCGGATTATCCACGTAGCGCTGCCCGCACTTGACGCAATGCACAATCCCACCACTACTGACCGTGCGAAGTGATCTGCTCACAGGCACCACCAGCCCAGGGTCTCCGGTCTCGACTTCTCATAACTTACTGACGCTGCCCTGCCTTACCTCACCTGACTCCGCGACCAGTCCACCCCAAGGCGCTGACATGGACATGGACATCCCAGGCACCGTGATACCGCGCTACCATACTACCGTGATATGTCCTGCGGCACCTCGAATCCGACACCCGGGGCCGATCGCAGGGGGCACCGTACAGCTCACAACGAACAGTGCAACAGGAACAGAGCAAACCTTGAGCTTGAGCTTGAGCTTGAGCCTGCGTGATCGGCGTCGATCCCAGGTATCCGTGCGCCGTCCGCGTGAGTGGCTAGGCTCTAGGCTGGCTGTAACGCTTTAGATGGTAGAGGCTGGACTGAACTCTGTTCTGTGGCACCTGGAACATAGCAACGGGTCTAGCACTGACTCACGACTCGAGTGTGACATGACGAGTTTCTTGGTGTGTCCGGTACGGCGTTTATGCATCATGGGTCAGGCCCGGTCATGCGAGAGGTTCGGAGTTCGGGCTTCGAGACCTGGAGTTGCAGGTGAGAGAAGAGAGGTTCCGGGTGCGTTCCTACGCCGAGCGCGTCGCGGTGTACAATACGTCCGGTGCGCAATCGCATTCGTTCATTCGTTCATTCGTTCATGCTCAGCGATCCTCCGCACGTCGCACGGTATGACGATATGACGATACGACGATGCGGACGTCGATATTGATCGCGTTCGAGTCCGCGCCTTCGGTATTCAATTATGACGATATGGCGATATGTATTATGGGGAGTGCTGTGACTCTGCGAGCGAGAACGAGAGGCGAGAACGAGAACGGCATCGCGTCTTCGAGCGTCAACGTGCAGTACGGTGCGCTTGTTTCTTGTCCGTGGGGAGCTTCGATGGACGCGTCAGCGATATCGGGGGCGTGCATGAGGTGTCATCGACGCGTTCCTACGCCTAGGCCAGGTTGACGAATACGGGGGTCGGGGGTCGGGGATTGAGCAGTGACACAACGATGAACACAGCCTGGACGAAGCGGTGTATGTGGGCATACACTAGTGGGTATGGCATTGCGGTCTTGAGACTTCCAGTTGGGTGCAAACGACGGGTTTCAGAGCATGAGCTCAATCGTAGATCGTAGCACGATCTTCGAGCCTACCTCGAATGGCCAGAAACCAAGTATCGGCACCCCTCTTCCGAATAACGATACACGGTCGGTCTGTCGTTATTGCGAAGAGGAGGGCCGAAAGGTGCCCTGCGATAACGTTCAACGTTGACGAGTACGGGGGTCGGGGTTGGGGCTTGAGGAGTGACACAACGATGAACACAGCCTGGACGAAGCATCCTTAGGCAGTGTATGTGTGCATACACCAGTGGGTACGGCATTGCGGTCTTGAGACTTCCATTTGGGTGCAAACGACGGGTTTCGAAGGATGAGCTCAATCGTAGATTGTAGCACGATCGTCGAGCCTACCTCGAATGGTCAGATGGTCAGAAACCAAGTATCGGCACCCCTCTTCCGAATAACGACATACGGTCAGTCTGTCGTTATTGGAAAGAGGAGGGCCAAAATGCGCCCTGGGATAACCCGCAACGTTCAACGTTCAACGGTCAACGGGTGCAAGGTGGCTTTAACGCGAGGTCAAGACACATTGCAGCCGTCGAGGTTCGTGAGGGCTTAACGAGCCGGGTGGTGTTGGATGGTTGGACAGCGATGTGCAGTCCGCGATATCGGGAGAGCGTGCGGACATGGGAGGGGTGTTATCGACGCGTGCCTACGGCTTGACTCGAGAATGCGATGCCGGGTTCGTGGATTGAGGAGTGAGACGCAACGATGAACACAGCGACGAACCATCCTCGGATGGTGTACATATGCGTACCTGGTAGGTGTGGTATCGCAGTTGGCGTGAGGTATGGAGTGCATTCCTAGCTTCTTGGAACCGCCCAGATTGCCTCGCATGGTCAGAAACCAAGTATTGGCACCCCTCTTCCTAATAACGATACACGGTCGGTCTGTCGTTATTGGAAAGAGGAGGGCCAATATGTGCCCTGTGATAGCCCTCAACGTTCAACGTTCAACGGTTGCAAGGTGGCTTCAACGCGAGGTCAAGACACATTGCAGCCGTCGAGGTTCGTGGGGGCTTAACGAGCCGGGTGGTGTTGGGTGGTTGGACAGCGATGTGCAGTCCTGAAGATGTTACTGAATGACTTCAACGAGGAGGGGATGCTGCGTCGAGGTCTAGTCATACCGACGGAGACTTGGTCTATCTCTAACTACACAACGCCGTAGTAGAGCGGGAGATAGGCAATTGTCTGCGCCGAGATGAATGCCTACAACATGGAAGACTTGGGTAATGTAATGCTTGATAACTTGAAAGACATACCAGTGACTTATACAATCAATCAGTTGACTATGCTTGCCAAGTTCTTTGTCTTGCACGTTGACACAGTGATGCACAGTTCTTCGGATGTGCGTGATGATAAGAGTGGCAAACAAATTGCGAGTCTTATATGCGGTTGAACGCGCTATATCGCTTCTATGTGGGCTGTGCAACTCCACTCTGTACTCCGGATACAAGTATTAGGTGTATGCATCATCCGACTATCATGATGGAGAAATCAAAGGACCCAGAAGACTTACCGACCTAGACTGACATCAGCAGCCTACAAAACAGCGATACGATACGCTTCTACCCAAAAAATACACACCGTGTCTTCACGTATGGCAATACACAAAACAGATGAACGCAGCGCCATAGCGGTCAAGTGGAACGAGATGATGGTAGGAGGAGAGGAGGAACTTCGGCCAGGCACGCGTCGCTGATGCAGTATCGATTATCGATCATCGATCAATGGACGCCACAGCTTCACTGGCAGGCCCTCAAGTTCAACTTCGACTATCGCACGAAACATTGACTACCATCCTTCCGTAGTCGATACATAGCCATCTCAATTGATGGTGCTACTTCACGGCATAGATGCTGGGAATATCTTTTACATCGTGAGTACGACCGACTTCTGATAAGACCCTAGATGAACTAAACTAATCAAAGATCCCGCAGCGAGCTGGCGAGGCTGTGGGATGACCTGTGCATTGAACTCCCACAGATTCACAGGCTTAAGGAGTAGAAGTGCGATGCGTATCGCTCTTTGATTCTGTCGTACTTGTCAGGATCGACTCGCCTGTCAAACTAGAGCGCGTTGGATTACCGCAACATAGTAAGTGCCACCATTATGTCAGATTAAGCTTGTATTCACGAGGTTTATCGGCTTCATAGTTCTTTAGATGGCGCAAGAAGCTCTTTCAGCGATGCGAGACGACTCGTATGACCCTCACAGTGCTTACAAAGTAGGTAGTCAGAGAATCATCGTTTCATTCGGCTCATTTGATGCCCTCTTGTCAGGAAGCGAAGGAAGCCATGGGTCCTGATACCACACCTGGTTGGGAGGCCCTCCTCGACACTCTCGGAAAACAGGACGACAGGATGATAGACGCGTGGAAGGACGAACTGAACAATCTACTCATATTCGTTCGTGGCTTCTTGCAGTTTGCGTTCCACATCTCTGACTCTGCCATATAGGCGGGTCTTTTCTCCGCGGTGGTGACAGCATTCACGGTGGAATCGTACTCGTGGCTACAGCAAGACCCAGGGGACACAAACTCGGAGCTGCTAGCCCGGATATCGCAGCAGCTATCCTCGCTTTCCAGCGGCGCTGGTTATGTTAACTCGACTGTACCTGCTCTGTCACTCGATGATGCTAGATCATTCGCGCCCACGTCTGTTTCCGTAAACGTGAACATCCTTTGGATCTTGAGCCTTACATTGAGTCTACTAGCAGCCTTTTTTGCCATCGCGGTCCAGCAATGGCTGCGGCATCTTCCCCTCCCACCAGGGATCACGCTACGCGAGGCCGTACGGCTCCAGCAATTTCGACAGGAAGGCCTGCACCGATGGCAAGTGCCAGGGATCGTCTCGTTGCTGCCTATTCTTCTGCAAGTGGCAGTGGTCTTCTTCTTCGCTGGCCTTCTTCTGCTCCTGCAATCCCTGAACCGCACCATAGCGTTGCTGTTTTCGGTTGTCCCCGGGACCGGGCTGTTAACGGTCCTGGGCACCACATTCATTCCCATCCTCAGTCCACGTTGCCCTTACAAAACGCCTCTCATTCCTACCGCCCTGACGGTCCTTCAGTGGTGCAGCTATCCGATAACTCTTTTACTCTGTGGACTGGGCTTCGCTATTGACTTGGTCTTCAGAGCGAAGCCCGTGGAGAACATGTTGTTCCGGCACGGCTACTGGGTCGTCTACCGCAATCTCTACCACAGACGTCTGGAACATCTACAGCGATACGTACGCGAGTTTGGCCTTCATATCTACGTCAACATCAATGATTTTTGGACCAACTTGGAGATACACACTCTGTTGGACAAAGACTCGCAGGTTTTGGACAGCGCTGCGCTCTCAAGGGGTCTAGCGTCTGCAAGAAGTGATATCTTCTCTCTAATACAGACTTGTCTTCAAGACCTGTCCGAATCGTCCAAGATCGCTTGCGTACGAAATGCGATATCCAGCTCTCCTATCAACCTGTCGGAGGATAACATGGTCTCGTTTGCCCTGGGCCACTCAGTCCCTACAGGCCTCGTCCACAGCGAACGTTTACTTTCCAGTCGTCACCAAGACATGATCGTGGCGACCTTTCCAAGCACGTTGATAGGATCCGATGACTTCTATACACGTAACGACATATCCCACTTCTTGATCGTCCTGCGCTTCCTTAACCGGTCATCTACGCCATCTTGCCCAAACCGCCGCTTTTACGCACGGTTACTCTTCAATCTACGCACCCATCAGCGGTTCGACAGCCGTTCTTGGTGGTGGACAGGCAAACGGGTCCTTGCCACCTTGTTGTATGAAGAATCTTGTCAATATCCCTTCACCCGAGCAGGTGCGTTGCAGATGCTCAAATTTCTCACATATATACTGACCTCAATCATTCTACTTTCAGAAGCGCTGCTTGCTGTCGCTTGGGCTCAGGAAGTACTCAAACTCGGAAATCACCCAGATGCCGAATGGGTCCTGGGCTATACTTGGCTCCATGCATCCTGCACCATCCTCGTAAGCGCAGCAACCGGGTTGACAGCCTTAGCCAAGCAGCGCAGCTTGAACTCGGAGGACACGTTCCAACTCGCGCGTTTATTGCGCTCCTTGAACCACTTTCTCGCGAAGTACAAGCAGTCGATCATCACAGCAATGAACGAACGTCGCGACGAATCTGAAGAATCCACACTTATTGTCAGCCCTCATGCGATCACTGCCATATGCCGAAGTCTCGCAGAATTTGCTGGTTGCAGTTGCCTTCCGCAAGGAGCCAACTGTCCGTCTCGCACGTTAGAGGTGCACCTACGCGAGATATGTGGCTCTCCGGATGATAAGCGTTTTATGGAGGCTAGACGTCATCTGCGTCGCTTCAGACGAGCGGACACACGGAGTGAAGCGTTCAATTTGGAAAATCTAGTGGATAGACGCGAACATGGTTCGATTGAGTGAGTAGCAGAAAAGTACCGCGCCGTACTAAGACGTAGGGTTAAGACTCAGTACTCAGTACCGATCTGTCGTAACCATTATTATTTTCAAGCTAACAGGAACTAGTGTTGGGCTATTGCTGGTGTGTTGTCGAACATGTCTTTTCATTCCGTACGAAATAACCGATATGATCTTTTACATGCTGACGTTAAGAAGAGTGAATAGACCTGAGCTGAGAGGGAGGCATACTGTCATAGCCCGAATTTGACCTTCAGGGAGCCCCGTAGCTTCTGTCTTGCATTCATACATCGCTCTCGGAAGTAGGTTCTGCAACGCAGACACATGCCAAGTCCGCCTGCCGTTCTAAAAACTTGCTCCCACGGCCCGTCGTCAAGAACGTCGTAGGGGAAAACGAGTCTCAAATCTGTGAGCAAGATGGGAACGGTCCGACGCAGCATCATGTTTCTGGCTTGCTGGCATTTTGTACGATTGACGGAGGTACATGATACGGACTTTGGTGGTTCCACGGAGAAAAGACTTTCGTACTGCATCAGCCATTCGAGTGTCAGGTCTTCACGAACTCTTATGCAACGGAGTATATCCTCGTTGCACAGACTCGTAAAAGAACCTTTTTCTGTGAAGCCTGCGGCAAATTGAGAGCTGGGCAGCGAGCTGCATTGGTATAGTACGGATGCAAGCAAATCAGGGCGTTCTAGTCGGCGTACTGCATTGACCAACGTGATAATTTCCGCAGTTGCGCATCGAATGTGTTGCTCCTGGCGAATTTTGTTCCACTTCATGACATCCGACGGAAACACCATTTCCAGATGACGAACGCCTTCGTCACGAAACTCTTTGACTTCATATTTATCACCTAGTGCCAGCATGACCTTGATTGCATGCCAACTTGGGAAATTGTCCCGATTGCGGTACCTTATACAGACGTCAGCGATAACGTCAAGGAACCTAGAAGTCAAAGCTATAGCTCACTCGAAGCCGTTGTAGATAAGTCCCAGGAAGGTTTCAAAGTCCGTGTGGTCATCGGATACGTGTACTTCAGGGCATCCCTCCACCTCGTCTTGAACGTCAGGCCGAGGAATGCGGAGAAGATCACTAAAGACCTTCGACCGTCGACTCATGATGCTGCCGTGTACGCGATATGACATTCGCCGATTGGCTACGAGTACGATGTTTCCGTCGTCAAACCAAAACTTGACACTCTTTTCCGATTCGCCTTCACCGAGAATTAAGCGATAGATACTCAGAGTCTCAACACAGGGGCTCACATTTGGCGCGTTTTTTTGGCGGTTCCTCTGAGATGTCTGGCTCGACCATTTTGTCCCCGGCTCGATAGGATCTGACCGGTTCAGATGTTTATGGCTTCAATTTTGTATGTTTTAACGAGAATCAGAGGTTTCGGTATTCCCATTGGAGTCACCTATGGGTGAGATGATGACGATTCCAAAAGACCAGTGCTCCTATCGAGACTGACGGATAAGGAAGGCACGAAGCTTGGGATCCTAACAAGCGCAAACAGCCCCACGGCGCTTCATCATGAATCCAAAATTCAGGAATACCAGCTCTCCGCCGTGCCGTCCTTTAACTTATTCTTCGCACATATCCGCTTGTTTAAAATGGATAGATTGAAGTCTCTCCCGATAGTGTATATCATGGGCCCATCAATATGAATTGTGACGGCAGAACGGCTGTGAGAATCGGGTTGAACCGACTCATGTAGTGTTACAAGAATGATACAGGAGACCGCGGGAACAGATTGGCTTTTTCAAGGCTCAGTGAGTAGCGCTCCTATAAGGAATTATGTGTGAAACCACATATCAAAGATATGCCGATTAGTACTTACTTTGCATCTATTCACCTGCGGGGATAGAAATGGACTTGGTCCCAGGCGTGAAACAAAAGTTGTTGGCCAGACGAGTGCCGCACTCGTTGAATCCGTTACAGCTCCCATTGCAAGAACTGCCGTCACAGAACACAACTTCATTGGTTGCCGAGAGGCAGTTTGTGCCGGGAGCGGCGATGCAAACTGGACCGCTGGTGACTACAGTGCACGAGCCACCGCAGGTACCGCCACTCCTTTGTGAACAGAACGTGACTGTCACAATCTGAGCAGACTCCGTGGACAGCTCGTTAAGCGGGGGGCCGATGTAGGTAATTTCAGCATCCGTCGTAGCGAGGAAGTGCTTCATCTCGGCAAGGCTGACGATGCCTATGGGGCGATCCTGTTGATTATATCACGTCAGTGCGTCGCCGTGATAAATTAGAGATAACGTAGTACTTCGCCATCGTCGCCAGAGGCGGAATCAGCCACAGTGTTCCTCTTGGTGTTACCAAGTGCAGCCTGCTAAGACGGGGAGGATCAACATGCATACAAAATGAGGTGACATATGGGAAGACATACAGGGCTAGCCGTAGCGACTGCTGCAAAAGCAGCAAGAACGCTGAGAGACAGGGTGATGACACGAGCTGAAAGCTGCATTGCACGGGAGACTTGCGATGAGACTTCGTTGCTGCCTCAACCACAGCCCTATTGACCCACCTTTTATACGCCCTACGTGAGGCCCGTGCACACTAAGATTGCACAGATCTGGATGTACTTCAGTGCCATGGGACCTCCAAAAGCCACAGCCGCTGACCTAGCCGTCCCGGCTTCTCTGCATGCCTTTTGCATCAACATCATGCTGAGCCCTGGCCCACTACAATGCCAAACAGGTTGACAGCTCAACACTAGGAAGCAAACGAGATAACGTACCAGTACAGTAATTCCCTGCAGATGGAAGGTAAAATACGGCGCGCATAATGCATTGTCATCCAATACCGAGATCTTGAATTTGAGACTGGATCTAAAGAAACACCAACATGACAGATGTGAGCACATGCTTCCGTTCTGAATAGAGAGGTCACAAATGTGTAGACCATGCCAAATTTACCTCGCATCTGAAACACTTTCACTACAATGACACGGACACAAAACGGGGCCTCAATATCGTGGGTGCGTCAACCCTGCGCCAGGGCAGTTTCATTCTCCAGGAGAGCCAATTGAGCACGTTCCTCCCAGAAGTCGACTGATCATGAGGCCCCAAGACCCTCTCACGGACATTTGAGATCTCGGGGAGTCGATACTCGTCAAGTCCAGTCCGGCTATTCTCTTGGCTATGAGATGCAGAGATCGGTGATGACTGCAGCATTAACGAGAGCACTAATTGAAATTAGTGACACGTACTACAGGTCCTACAGGAATGAAGTCAAAGGTTCTGGCCAGCGACGCCGGAAGCCCATAAAACAGCAGAAGTCACTGCTCCTAGTGATCACGTTGTCGGTCAATTCGCCGTGTAAAGGCAGCACGTTTAGTAAATCGTACAGCTCGAGATCACGGCGCCTTGTGTCGCCGCCGCCGAGCGTCTAGGTCTGTGCATCGTGTGTGACTTCCTTGCTTCGTGCCGTGGTCAATATAAATCTTTCAGAGCTTCTCGATGATATCTTTCACAGAGGTTCTTGAGTACCGCCCTGGTAGTGCACAGTCTGTTCTCTCGCCCATATCCCACGTTGCGAGGAGCGGAGGCATAGTAAAGCGAGTGTATTGGCGGGCTGTGATCTCGTAGCCGTAGCGTTGTCTGCTCGTGACGACTGTCGTGACGGCCCCTATACTGTGGACATGTCGAGGAACAGATAATGTGCAATAGAACACAGCTGACCGTCACGATGTTCGTTTCTCCCGTTTCTCCCAGTTTTCCCACCGGTATCTCACTGAGATGCCAGAACCGCCACTAATCGCCACGGTAATGTACTGAGAATAACGGTTGAGAGTCCCGCGGGAAGGCAGGGGACGGCTTACTGTGAAAAGAAAATGTCGAGACTCGACTCTCTTAGCGACCGTGTTTGTGCCGAGGCTGGTATACAGAAATTTGTCTGGTTTAGTTGCCGGACCTGGGCTGTTTGTTAGAATATTCAGTAAACAACGAATCTTGTTAGAATTCCGTCTGTGTTGAGAAATATGACTCAGTATATCTGACTGCAGGATAGAAAGAAACATAGGCATCGGCTTCTTACCAGAGTGCCCTGCGAAGTCAAATTACAAAGTTGAAAGTTACATGTATATGTAAATGAAACGATTGGGCACATGCGACGCAGCGTGAGATGGAGTATGACTCAAGATCGAGCCAGGGCTCACAAAGTTTGTTTTAAGCTTGGACGATACCACTACGCTGGAACCGAAGCCTCCAGACGCTAAAGAACTCGAGTGCCTTGGTAACATTGGTCAATCGTTGGCTTGGCGGTACCTTGATCATAACGTATTGAATGACAAGAGTCCCGTGAGTTCTGCAAGCAGCATGGAAAAGTGATGGGCGTGTCTCGGTCATCAATGGGTTGGTAAACGGGGAGATTGAACTCACGACTGAAGGGTATAGCTCGTTCTATTCACACTCCGCTGGTGCAGGTGCAGTTTGAGGGTGATTCCGCAGTTCACAGAACAGACGTGACCGAAACTGTACCGGAATCCGAATACGCAGTACGATATTCCTCACTACGACCCTAGAAATATTTGCCAGTACAGATGAAACAGGTAGTGTATGCCAACTTACGTACTTCAATCGATGGACTGCTGCAATTCAATAAGGATGCGATAACATAAACACTGATGAAATAGTACGTTACCAAAAGAGAGCCCTAAGCACTATCGTGCAGAGCAAAGCTTCGTAGAATACGGCATTTTGAGAATGTTTAGGCTTTACATGCGCCCTGAATACTCTCCTCTCCCTCAAGAGCTTCCCCGTATACCCTGGCAGCCCCGAATTGAAAGAGGATGGTTTGGCCGCAAAAATCCAAGCCTGTGGAGGACCAACTAGTGATCATCTAATCATATCGGTAGTAGCATGACTCTCGAGCGCGCTGGTGGCAGAGACCATACGCAATGATTTTGCGCCCAAAGACAACATACAATGGTGCAAATACTGCGCAGTCAGGGCGTTTGGCTCGAGCTTGCGAGGATGAGGACGGACGTGATATTTGACAGCCGCGATGTTGCCGTCCGTGTCTCTGCGTAAAGCCAGGTATGAACATTTCGCTCCGGCCGATATGAAACACAACAATATGCATGGATTTTGCTTGACGCGACGTCGTTGGCCGCTCACATAAACAAATGCTTACGGCAGTGGTCCTTTTAAGTTGTATGCCTAGCACAAAGAAAGGTGCGCGGGAGGATGGTAGAGATAAGGGTGGCCGCAATTGAAGCGATGAGGTGGTGATCATCAATAAGCTGCGCCCACCATGTGCATTAATGATAGGACGGCACAGCAATCTATGGTCGGGACTCGGGAGGACTCGAGCTTGCGGACTCTAACACCATAGAAAGTGTCCTTCGCTCCGCCTATTGAACATATGGGACCTCAATGTGATACTGATAGGTGCAAGAGTGAAGTCAGCACCGAGGCTTCTGATTTCCGTGAGAACTTACTAGAGTTAAGCGAGTCTAAATGGAAAATGAGCGGGAGCTCCTCCCATAGCTCCTTTATCGCATCTCGCATCTTGCATTCGACCGTTTCCCAACATTGCCAACATAAATTAATACCCGCCTTTCCCAACCACCACGTCCTCAACTTGCCTAGGGGATCCGGCTTATGAGATATTTCGGAATGACACTCCTGAAGTCGCTCCAGTTCTGCCTTACACGCTTTAGGGATTTTACAGTGTTCCGCAACCTTAACCTCAAATACTCTCCACAGAGATGCCTCTCGATCTGCGAGGGCTTGCTTCCCGAGGCCGAGGCGGTAGAACGAATCTTTGTCGATGAGTGACCATCGCGCCGTCCTTTCCTGAAAATAGACAGAAGTATCGAGAAGAGGATTATCATCGTCGCAGTCCTCTTGTTCGAAAGGCCATTCGGAGTTGCGCCACCTATCCCAGTCATTCTTGAAGTCAATTTGAGCGAGGGCATAGAAGGCGGCAGGCAGGATAGATGGGATGTTGTGATCCAAGGCCATGCGAATGGCGGCGGCAGGTTCGGGGAACAGCGAATCGAACGGATCGCTCGGTGCTATATCCTCACCGACATCGTAAATTTTGACTGCAGTGGACACCTCCGCTTGCTGCTGGAGCCACCTAAATAGGGTCGTTGGCCAGTCTTCTATAATTCGGTCGACGACCAAAGGTCTCACAGAGTCGACTTGATACTTGGCAGCAATGTCTAGGAGTTTCATGTGGAGAATCGGGCCATCGGGATCTCTTTTACCAAATGCCAGCGAGCTGTAGAGCGTTCATTTGAGCGAATGACGCAAGACGATGAGAGGAAATGAATATGTTCACATACGCAGGGCTGTACATATAGTTCAGAAGAGCTGTGACGGCTTCAGCATCGTCGCCAACAAGATATATCAGCGGCACCCCATCGTATTCTTCGTTGGTGGTTGGGGCCACAGGCAGAGTGAACATGCCTGCGAAGACGGTAGAGTGCAGCGAGAGTATTACTCTATGTACGCGAAAAAGGTGCCGGCCACTCTTCTTCTCACGGTGATCCGCAGCTAAAGCAACGTCTCCATCCGAGAAATATAAAGTAGGGTGCCTAGAGATAGAAAGAGAAGATGCAGTAGTATCTTGGGAGGCGACAGACATAATCAGATAGGTATTAAGTCAAGCGCGACAGCTCTTTTCTCGAGTTGGTGAGGTGGTCGCGACTCGGAAGGAATGTGCGACGCCACGAAACGACTCCAAGCGCTTTTCGGAGTCCGCGGCGATCAAAACTTGAGACCCTAGGTTGGGTCTAGTAAAATAACGAAGCAGGTGGTACTGTATGACTATCAGGCTTTCCACTGCTTTACGAGTCGCTGTACTTACAATACATGACATTTTGCTCTATATTCTTCTGACTCACAGTCAATAGCGCATAATGATTGGTGTTAACCTATAATAAGTGGAGAGCACCGTGAACGTTGACAATCGTTCGGCATTTCATGCTATACTACGCTCCCTGACTGAAAACGGAGACAGTTTACGCCCTTTCGGGGTCCCCTCCGGTGACGCTTGGTCCTGTGTCAGATCCTCTCCAGGCGTACGTATCAAGCGATGCTCAAAACTCTTGCGCCACTGGCTCAAGAGACGGATAGCTTCTTCCCTCAAGTCTTTCTCGGATCGATAGGGACACCTGCGTTTTCCCATTTCGACCAGGTGCTGAACGCTGCGGACATATCTCAAATCCACTCTAAAGCCCATATAGGACACATGGACTTTATTGATACTCAGTGCTGGCTCGAAAGGTACACGACTGGGAACGCGCACCTGGGGTGAAGATCTCCATCTCAAGAGCTGCGTTGTATACCTCCTGACATTCTATCTCTGATTCAGGAGGTTCGAGCTCGTAAAGTATGATGTTACGGCTAAGCGGGCATTGTCCGTCAGGGTGAAATAGAGCGTGGCCGAAGTCAATGACGCGGACGCGGCCTTTATCGTCCATCAATATGTTATGAGGACCCCAATCGTCATGGATGAGACCGAGCGAATGCAAACGAAGTAAGATGTCCATTGCTGTGGCCCTAACATTATGTCAATCTACAAACGGTACCATACCACATGAAACCACTCACTTCACGTCCATAGGATGATCAATAAAGAACCCTCCCAGTGGTTCACCACAGTATTCAAATAGAAGACACGCGATAGGCTTGCGAGTCAATGATGAGGTTCCCGAGAAGAGTCCTAGGCAGCGAGGGACGTCTTCGCCTTGCAGAGGCATGAGTACGGTGTCGTAGAGCTTTGCTTCAGATAGAAGCGAAGATGTATCGCCCTCAGCTAGCTTGCAGACGATGTCCTGAACCTCTGGATTCCCCTTTCGACTAAGTTTCCCTCTATAGACCTCAGAGTTGCCGGCAGAAACGGCGACATCACTGAAGAAATGTAATGTATACTGGGGCTCGGAAGGGGCGAGCTGAGTAGAATGAAGGTTGTACTCAAATTCAGCATCTTCTGTGGCGATGCTGAGGGTGAGCGAAGTCATGTTCGATCACGGTGCGAGAGCAGATCAAACTGTGGCGGGTGGTTGGGTGCGAGTTCGCAGACGCTCAGACAGATTGAGCTGCAGACGCCCTACGAATTCATCGATATCGGTAGCAATTCCTCACGCAACTCATAAGAAAGACGGCGCGATAAATCAGAGTGAGAAAATAAACTATGGGAATCGCGGATCTTTCCTCTCGTGCTGAATATATAGACAGCGCACTCGAAAGAACGGTAAGAACGACTTGAAACCGGAGTCCTCGTATCTCCCGCCATTGCCAACATGTCGAATCCCTTTCTCGACCCTGATTCTGAGTCCACGCACGATGCAGCATCAGATTCATCTTCGCGCAGTGCCTCTATGCAGATTTCGCCGCTCGGGCCCAAGGATAGCCCCAATAATCCCTTTGTCGATCGCGATTATCATATGAACTCGCCGAGTCCCATCTCTAAGCGAGGTGACCGTTCGTCGAAAGCCGCGGGCTCCAACCCGGGACAGAAAGACTCCCTCAGTAGTTCCCCGACGTACTCAGACAATAAGCAACGCCCTTCCTCTCTTCCTGTTGATCCAGACTTCGCCCCTCCGTCAACGCCCCCGCGTCGCATGGAGAGATCTGGGCGCCAAGTCAGCGGGAGGGTATTCAGCTTCTTGCAAGATGAAGCGACTTCACAGATCCCAATTCCAAGGTATTCCGATCCGTTTGAAGGCTCGCCGGAGTCCACCTCCTCATCCCCTCATCCTCACCGAAGGAGACCAAGGAAGTCTATACGAGGTCCGGAGATTGAGATGCAGCCCTATGGACCAATCGTGGAGTCAGAAGGGACAACAGTGTACGAGTTATTGCAAACTATGCTCCCTGACGCACCTCGCTATTACATTGAGCCTACGGAGACTGGGAGGCCAAGGGTGCTGACCAGCACCAAGGCTATCACAGATACTGTCTTGAGGGTCCCATTTCGAAACCGCATGCAGAAAATCGTGTATGCGCCCGACATGTTTGCAGATGTCGTGGGTGAACTCTATCGGCTGCTATCGACCCCAGCGATGACCATTGACTGGTCGAACAACGCTCACGTGAGATGGGTGGGAGGGGTTCATCCTTATTCCACTTCGGAACGGCTGTCGCAGGCGATCCATTCGGAGAAAGACATTGAAGCATACGTCTACGGCGTGATCCTCCGCCCGGCATTGGCTGTCATATTAGCCTTGAAATCAGGCGAAATTCCAGGGAATCAACATGTCGACTTCCCCTTCCTATCTTCCGCCGTACAACAAACCACGAAAGGCGCAGTTGTACCCGACGTGATTTCTGTTAAAGAAGGACGATATCCTGCCGAAAAGATCGCATTCCGCGGCGAAGTAAAATCCGACAACATCATCCACGTGAAGAATGTCACCGGCAGTGAGCACATACTTGAAAAGCTGCAAGCGCATGGACCCAACTTCCCGTTAGGATATGCGATAAAGTTCAAATGGCCACGCACCATTGGAGGCCACAGTGTACAGACGAAGGTTTTGACCCAGGTGAGCAAACCTGTGCGGTCACCAAACTGGCCTAACGACGCATATGCTAGCTGTGGGAACAGATCGCGAAAGAGCCCGGCACTGATGAAGTATATAACATCCTCTCGTGTTACGGGGTGACCACGTTTGTCGTTCGTAAAGGGACCACATTGTACATCTCGAAGAACTACACTGTCCGAGATGAAGTTTTGCTCGCAGCGTGCGGCATGCTTGGGGTATCTTTAGGTCTCTTAGAAGGGAGGCTCCAATTACCGGAGCCTGATAGCTCTTGGTGGCCTGAAGCCGTAGCTGAGGATCGAAAGTTTTATCCAGCTGGGGTCGTCACTGCGTAAGCGAGGTCTTCTCCGTTGCGTAACTTGTTTTGACGAGTTTCATCAGCACTCTACCGTCACCGGACTAAACAAATGAACATACAAATACTGCAAGATTTCTTAGCAAGCTCGAAGAGCTGAAGTATGTCGGAGTTCATGTGAATGTTGTGATATTGTATGCTGTATGGTCACCGCCAGATCTCCACATTCTTCCGAGACTCTCGTAAATGGTGCTTCATCTTGTAACAAATCCCTTTCAGATTGGATGATATGTGCGTTCTAACGAATACGAACCCTTATATACCGATTGTCCTGTCCGCGACCTGAAGCCTGGTTTTTCGGGAATAGGTTACATGGATGAAGACATATATTCTGAAAGATAAACTTTAGTTGAGCTGAAATGATCTAGAGTAAAGGCCACGCACCGTTGTTTCGATGGGAAGCTCTCTACAAAGAACTATACCATGACTCATTTCGTATCCAGGAGCAGGTTGTGAACCCTGAATAGCTCTGTAAACAAGTAGGGTTCTTTCTACGTTCCTGATTGTGCAAAGTGTACACCTTACTTGAGCGATACACGGTACGGCCTTTGAGGAGTTCAATGTTGTACTGCCTATTCACAAAACTCACCATTTGAGACTCATGAGCGAGTCGGCTTTCGCCACATGATTTCGATCAAAAGACCCCCCAAAAGTGCCGTAGAGAGATTAGGATCATTCCACGAATAGCACGGTGACAGGGCACTTGTGAGTATACGGTGCTACAACGAGAGCAGGCCAGAGTGAATCGGAAAACGAGGTCTGGTCATAAGATGATGCTGCTAAGGAAACAGAAACTACATCAGACGGTGTGCGAGGGTATGACGAATGTACTTACTGAGCTTCTGCTGAAGAATTATTGGAGAATTATGTGCGTGTTTCAATCATCGACACTAGCGTGAAGAAGGTATGACTTGGATATGTATTACGCGTACAATATTGAGATAAATCCTGGTATATCACATTCACAAAGGGGGTAACGGTCTTCGGCACTGAGGACATATATTCTAGTGCAAAAGTTAAATAAGTGGGATCAAAGCACTTACGCAATCACATACCTTGATAGCCAACCACTACGCCACCATAAGGAATTTCATTAGCGATTTAAGATCCCAAACAAAGTAAGTAACGCACCCTTTCTAGACACGCGGTATGCTACAGGATAACTGAGTTAACACTACAACCGACCTTTTGGATGAAGGATACTCACGAATAGGTGGTGGCACGGCGCAAGACTGTAGCTCTTTCTGGCACTTTGCATCAACAACGCACCGGTGCGCCGCGCGAGGCCTTCGCCCTTCTCGTCTGGACGCTGGCGGAATGCTGCATCAATCTGTATGGCATCCATGCATATCGCGCAGTCCCCGAGCGACTGTTCGGGTGCTTCGGGGTCGGGTAATGGGATCGCGGGGTGGTAGTCATACGTTTGCACGGTCCCCACCTAGGACACATGTTAACACGACGAAAAACAAGACCGCGATATGAACATACCCCTTTGGGCAGGAAAAACGCTGGGCCGAAGTGCTCCTGCAACATGATCAGGAACATCTGGAGCATAATGAAGGCAGCTATTCCGTAGGTCCATCCTAGGAGAACGCAAACTGTTAGATTAATACGTTCAGCCATATCAAAAGAATAGAATACGTTTTGGCTCGATGTCCAGGATGTTGTTGGGGCATGCCATGAAATCTGCAAAGAGTTCAGTGTAGCTCATACATTATGCAGCATCCAGACTTACACAGCATGTAATATAATCGACAGATAGAAGTTCCGATCAGGTATTCTGCGGTGAGCCCGCTCGTGCGCCTCCGACGAATCGCACGGTAAATCTGCATGGTCCACATAAACGAGTATAAACCACCGATGAACACGAATGGTAGCGAAAGCGCCAACACCAGGCGCAACACGACCAGGAGGAAGAAGCACATGAACGCCCCTACACAGCCGATTAGTTCAAGCGAGGTAGATTCTGATCAAACAATGGCACTTACAGAGTCTTGCGGATGGATCAGTACGAAAATGCTCGTATAAGACGCTGAATATGCCTGGCTGCTGCGGGGGCGGAGTCACAGTAGTGGCTGGTGGACGCGGAGTTGCTGGGACCGGTGCGGGTGCGTTTGGTGTTACGGTCGGCACTTCTGAGTCCTCCGTAGCCTCATCGGGAACACTTGGTGGTGTCGCTCTTGGTGGCGGCGATGGAGTAGGGCTTGCAACTGGCGCTGGCGTCGGGCGAGGTGGTGGTGGTCTCACGTCTTCTGGGGCCTGTATTTGCCCGATGAGGATTGCAAATTGCTGACCATGACAGTGAGGCTCAGAGGCGACATTGAATTCGTTGTGCATGCTTACTGCTTCCTCAACGAACAATATGCAAGCAAGGGCTGCCGGTGCCAGAACAGATATCGATGTGCGTCCATCGGCTATGATCGCCAATGTGATGTGCTGTGAGATCAGAGAGGTCAGCTCGGCTTCATGGCAAAGTCAGCGATAGTAGACATACCCCAACAAATGCTACAGCATCGATCAGGCTCTGGATGAGGAAAGGGTAGCGCGACACCCGAGAAAGACCAGTGACGGATCGACTACGAGCAACTTGGCGGAAGAAGAGGATAAGCAGCGCGAAGTATGTCAGAGTTGATATACCGGCATCTTCGATATCGGTCAGTTGCGTGGTAATTGAACTTGAATCCACTTGGACTCACAAGTTGTGATCTTGCGATACAAGCTATTGGATCTATGCCACATTATTAGATCGATCAATACCAGAAATGCACCGGCTTACTTCATGCCAGTTATATCCGGCAATTCATATAGCATCGCACAATTCTTGCTCATTAAGACCCCTGTGAGCTTCATATCGGGTTTATGGACAGTCGTTATCCCCGTGGGATGGTCGATCTCTTCTTCAAGCTCCTGCAACCGTAATAGCGGTACATGGCTATGCTCGAGTTGGGCATAGAACTCAAACGAACAAGTAGACTTTGGAGCTTCCTCTGAAGAAAATCGCGCGCCTTGAGTTACACTCGAAGATGTGTACGAGGAGTGACATACCGTTTGGGTTCTCCTCAATCATCCCCAGCTCGATCTTCTCCCGCAGCCGGGCCATGCGCACAGACATCTCTTCTACCAGAACTCTTGCAGTCGCATTGATATAGGCGTCCGGGACAAGCGCTAGTATCCTTCTTATGTCGATCCCCTGGCTTATGCTATGATTGAACACGTATTGAGCATTCCTGAAGCGAGACGGACGCACCCCACAGGCTCAGCGAGCGCATAAATAGACCCATTCCCTACAAAATGCACTCCTTCCACTTCCAGACGGAACTCATCGTCGCTGTCAGGATCCGAGAGATCGATTTTGCCCTACGGAATCATTAGGCACAAGGGCATGAGTTTAGCAGAGCAGAATAACTCACGCGAATTAGTGCGATATCCTTCGATACTAATGTTCCGTTGCTCTTCGACCACAACAACCGATCACCAAAGCTGATGTCCACCTTCTCGGATCGTGTCCAGTTCCATTGACCCAGTCGCTCCGTCAATTCGGTCGCGTTCGTGACATTTGCGCCCACCAGGAAGTTGGACGCGGCGTCGTGCCAAGGAGGGGAGGAGGCAGTGTCGTGACCAGGATTAGAGGTTGTGTCTTCGGTGAGGTTGTGCAATTGGAGGTCGCCCTTCCAGAACCCCGTTAGATTGGCGTAGTATGATTCCGCTGAAGGATCAAGGCGCGGTCCGAAGGTAAGGAATTGCTGCAGCAGAGGGCTGACAGTAACATCTCGTTCGGGCTTCAGAACATAGAAATCTCAGCTCATACACACGAAGCACTAGTTAGACAACCCACTAGTGTGTAATTACTCTCTGTGCCGTTCAGCCACGCCGAGAAGTTGGATAGCTGGTGGTTGAGCATGGTGAGCGAGTCGAGGTACTGGCTCCGCGCCGCAAGTTCTTCATTCTGGTTGTTTGTGAGCATGAAGAGCACGAAGGATATGAAGAAGAAGGACGGGAGGGTACTGCGCTGTCGGCGAGGCATTTGGTCGTCAGCGACGGTACCTCGCTCGACGTCACGCGGCTCCGCGGCATCGGTAGATGGAGGTGTGTCTGGCATTGCACAGAATGAGCGGTGCTCCCTCCGCCAATGAATTAATTCGTTGAGTAGAGTAGAGATGAAGCCGAGTACAGTGTGCGGGGAGAGGAAAGCGTGTAATTAGGCGCTCATCTGCATGCAGGCACACGTCGGGATTTCCCATATCAGGTAGAATCCCGCCTCATTGAACACGTGCCACATCTACCGAACGCACAACGTAAAACAAGATGGGAAAGCTGCAGACATTCACTGTTTTGCGACTGTAGTACTGAAAAATGAAAGACAGTAGAGATGCCCAGTTTTGCGAGCATAAGCTCATTCTCATCCAGCATAAGGTGATCCGAATACAGGGTATGTCCTTTCTGAGTCTACAGTAAATCGACAAGCGAGAACCAACTGCGAGAGCGAGATAGTAAGTAGTAGGAGCCATCCACACGCATACAGATAGGCTCGAATGCAAACACCCTCTCCAATAATCTCTAAAGCATTCAAAACTACGTCTACTTGCCACCAGTCGTACCCATACCCATGGCAGTCTTGAACGAATCGTAGATCCACCATTGGAAACCTGCGAAGACAATTAGCATCGGTCTTTGGACGATATATATTGGTGAAGGGCTTACCGGTGAGGGTACCGATCATGATGACACGAGTGCCAAGACCCTTCGTGGCGAGCGAGAGGATGCCGACCTCCGAAGCGATCGTGCCGATAGACTTGCCCTTGTTGGAAGGCTTGCCCATGAGCGAGACGACCGAGTCGGCGGGATGCGATACAACGGCGCAGACGACACCAGCGAGGTATCCGGACGCGAAGGTGACACCCAGCTGGACGGACTTGCCGTACGAGTCCTTAGGCTTCGTGAAGACGTGGCTGTAGAACTGCTCGACGATGTACTCGAAGAAGAAGAACTTCGCCATTGTGTACGGGATCTTCACAAATAGAAAAGCACACATTTAGAATCAGAGGAACATGTCGGCCCGGGTATGACGCACCTGACGTGACCACAGGGGAACGAGAGAGCCGAAGGGGAAGCGGGTGTCCACGGCTGTCCTGCGCATCTCGCGAATGGCGGCCAACATCGGGACGGGGAAGGTACCTGCGGCACTCGTCTGGATCTTGACCTTGGTCATCTCAAGAGGGCACAGCGCGATGTCGGCGAAGAACTCGGCGGAAGCAGAGCCAGCGAGCCAGATGGCACCCTTGTACTTAGCGGACGCCTCCTCGCCAGCCAAGTTCTGGTAGATGTCCTTGAACGGCTCATAGAGACCGTACTTGAACATGCCCTGGAGCGAGTAGCCAACGAAAGTGGGCCCGACACCCTTCCAGAGACCCCGAGAGCCCTCCTCGGCAGCAATGGACTTCAAGCCCGAAACGAGACCCTTGTACTTGGTGGGGTTCACCTGGGAGGACGGTGAGTATAGGCGCGGGAGGATCCGACGAACAACGCACCTGCATGTTGCATTTTGTGACATCAAGAGGGGTGATACCTGCGTGGGTGAAACCGCACGCAAGCATACCACCGAGCATACATTTCGCGTAGTACGAGGCGTCGTGAGGGACAGGGCCCAGATATCTGCAACGCTATTCAGTACCGTCTGCGCCCGCAAAGCGTCACTAAAAAACCCTCACCTGGCGTCCCACTTTCCTGAAGGTGATACGAGAGCCATCTTATTATCTACTACGACGAATTAGAATAAAGTCTACAACGCCTGGATGCCCAGTCCGGCGGAGGTGTGGTGGGAGGAGAGTGAGTGGTGGTGGTGAAGAGCGAAGACGCGTCCCGGCTTCAAATGCTCGTAGCGCTCCGAAGACTGCCGAGTCGGATCCGAGTGCGAACGTGCCTTCTTCATCTGCCCTCTACCATCTGAGCCGTGTTCGTCGCCGTGCTGGCCATCCTCGACGACCCTCCCATCATCGTGGTCGTGGAAAGACTATGTATCTGGTCGCGTTCTGGTGTGTTACCCCAAACTACAGCAAGATGGCGACTTTTCGCGCGCTATGCTGCGGCCTGGACCCTTCACGCCTGTCTTTGATGTCTGTTCTCTATTCCGAAATATGCCGCTGGAAAGTGGTCATAAATATTGGGTGTCCAAGCTGCGTGTCCTCTACGTGTCCTCCTATCTGCCTGCGATGGTCGGCACGTATGACTTTATCCCAGTCTATCGTCGCGCTACTTCACATGCGCTGAGTCTCTTCCTCTCTCAAACTGCGCATTAACACCTCGTGCTCCTCGCTGCAATTTTACGCGCTTCGGAACTGTAGGATCTCGTTGCTGGTCCAAACTCTAGCTTATGACAACAGAGCGACGTGCTGCAAGGATGACTAGATTTAACAATTATTCAGCGCCAACGTTCTCAGCATGTCAGTGTTATCGTCAGCTAAGTACGAGGTTAGTGAACCGATTGAGTTCGTCTGTATCAATAGCTTACGACCCTTTCTAGTAGTGCGCACCCATGATGACATACGTAAAGAACTTCCCTAGACTTTCTCCGACATTATTGTGTCGACTAGAAACGTGTTAATGCGCGCGACAAATCTCCGTTGAGGGATCGTGGGGTACATCCCTCCAAACCGGTCATCTGTATCCGTCAAACTTTGCGTATAGTGGGAAGCAGACTGAGAGAGCACTCGTGGACTTGTCGATTTCATGCCGCATGCGAGGGTTTGAATGCCTCAGTAAGTTTCATTACAGAAGCTAGGAGATGATTTTGACTGATGTCGTTACTCCGTTTGTATAGAACTTGCCTAGCACCTGGTATTGAAGGCTAAAGCACACAGCAAGTATATACCATTCACATTTCTCGTACAGGATCGGCGCTGGCACAATGCCCTCAGAATGCTTCACCGATTCTCATGTGGCCGCAGACGTCGATCTCTCAAAAATCACTCGCCCGCCTGCGATTCGCCTGCTGCTTGACATCAAACTTTGACGACTAACTTAAGCTGCAACTTGCCTCTGTACGGAGCGATTTTGTCAAGACCATTATCTCCGAGGTTTCCGGAGAAGCTGCCGTCGGTAATTTTGATTGATGAGACTCCTGAACTGTGTATTATTCCAGAGATGACAATGAGATCGCTTTATCTGTTTCCTTGCCGTAAGACACAACCCGGGGTGTGCAAGCCAACCCCCAACTGCTCTCTTCACATCCCATGCACTTTCCTTTGAGCCCAACCGCGCGACCGGGACTCGCGTTCCAGCCCGACTAAAACCGCTCGTGTCACGGTGTCGCTGACTCAAATACTCAGGAGCGCAGAAAATCGCGATGTGTCGTCCTACTCGACTTTGTCATTCTACTAGTCGTCTCGTATAAAGCAGCGCGCTCGTCGTGTGCAGCGAGCTTAGCTCTTCATTCTAAGGTCACAGTACCAGTCGAGTCCCGACCCGCGAAATCATCCCGCCGCCGCTGAAACCCATTCCCATATGGCTCCTGTTGCCCTCTCACCACCACTACCCTCTATGTCACCCTCCACTTCTCTCAAGCAGGCCGTGCGTCCCGATGTGCACCAGACAGCGGAGACACCGCAGCCCCCGCCCTTGCCCAAGTCATCCGCCCGGCCGAGGGAGGTCCGGGACGCCCCCGTGCGGACGGCGTTTTCGTTCGATCCGATAGAGGAGGCTTTGGCGGCGTTCGCGCGGGGTGAGTTCTTGGTCGTAGCGGACGACGAAGGAAGAGAGAATGAGGGAGATTTAATCATCGCCGCGAGCGAGGTTTCGACGGAGAAGATGGCGTGGATGATTCGCTATACCAGGTGCGCTTCTCGGCTACATTTCACAGGGGCTCCCTCAGATTATTCTTCCGGTTCCTCATAAATTCTTACACTCATATTGTCTTGCCAGTGGGTATATATGTATCTCGTTACCTGCCGAGCGGTTGGAAGCACTGGAAATTCCGATGATGGTCGCTCAGAATGAGGATCCCCATCGAACGGCCTATACCGTAACGGTGGATTACAAGCACGGTTCGTCCTCTAATCTTAGTCATTCTTAACATTTTACTGACTACCGCATCCCTCACACATAACCTAGGGACGACCACGGGCATCTCTGCACACGACCGCGCCCTCACCGCTCGCGCGCTCGCTTCTCCGCACACACAACCCTCCTCCTTCTCGCGTCCAGGTCACATGGTTCCCTTGCGAGCACGTCCAGGCGGTGTCCTCACCCGCCCCGGTCACACGGAGTCTGGTGTCGATCTTTGTGCACTCGCAGGCCTACCGCAGGCAGGCGTACTCTGCGAGCTCGTTAACGAGGACGAGCAGGGGACGATGATGCGCCGGGACGACTTGCGGGCGTTCGCTGACCGCTGGGGACTGAAGATGATCAGCGTAGAGATGATTGCACAGCTGCGGAGGGACGTGGAGGCGGGCAAGGCTGCTGGTAATGGGATTACGAATGGCAACGGGAAGGTCAATGGTCTATAACATCGGAACTATTTATGCGCATTCCGTCCTGAATG
Organism: Phlebia tremellosa; assembly: GCA_011032875.1. Classification (NCBI taxonomy): domain Eukaryota; kingdom Fungi; phylum Basidiomycota; class Agaricomycetes; order Polyporales; family Meruliaceae; genus Phlebia; species Phlebia tremellosa. Next base: position 71,199 of record JAAIFI010000047.1, on the reverse strand, counting down.
TCTGTATAATACACAAACACAACTATATCACCCTTTCACACAGCTCCTTTCGCTTGTTATGAGTTCGCGTCATATAGTTCAAGTTTCCGCACATCCTGAGCTTCTCCGGTTGGCGCAATAATATTCCCACGGTGTTCGTCGCGTGCATCTCGCGTCTTGCGTTCCATCTCTTTCTGCCACATCCACCATCCCCAAAGAACCAGTCTCTGTATTCACTATCCTAGTCATGGCGGCGACAGTATCGGGTAGCAAACGATGGACCTATTTCCACTCCGCGCTCCAACTCGCCATCCAGCGATCCGCACACAAATGGACGTGAGTTCTTGCACTTGACACCCACACCAAGACACCAACTGATCGTGCTATAGATACGAAGACTTCACGGAATGCTTCTCACTGTGGTGTGAAGAGGAACCAGACGCGTCGTCTTCCGTGTTCAATACCGTGTCGCAGCATATGGAATCCCTGATCACCGTTTGTCCCTATCCCCTCCTTCCGACATGCACGCGTCGCTGACGTCTGATTTGATATAGAACGGTTGTGAAGACCTCTTGAAGAAACTTGACGTAAAGCCCAACATTGACAGACTGCACGCCGTCGTGACAGAGGCGCGCGCGCGGAAGCAGGCGGGGTATGAGGGGAAAGACGTTTGGAAGGAAGAGCTGGACCCAGGTGCGGCGGCGCGTGCGCAGATACTCCCACTGCTGGTGACAGAGAAGGAGCGGCTAAAGGCTCAGCTTGATGAGGTGTGTGCTTTTCACAGTGGCGCGGCGCTCAGCGTTCAGGAGACTGATAGCAAGTGGTGTGAAGCTCGACAAGGCGAATAGAAAGTTGCAGGCGGAGATGCAGGCAAACGTACGTGCACGCGACGCTGCGGACGAGGAGAGCGCGAAACTATTAGATCTACTCGACGAGGTGCGTCATATCCTATCACAGACACGTTCATTGTCTCATGTGGCTCACAGGCCTTGGCGAAATGGAACGAGGTGCCTATGGAAGACATCCAATCATGGGCATTGCAAACAGCCGAGTCGATCAGTACAACGGCACCTCGATGACAGGATTCTACTGTGGTATATTGTGTGTGTGCATCTTTTGTCATTGTAGCATCTTGGATACCCGTCGTTCTGTATCTCCTATATACCCCTGCATCTACAGACTACTCCTCAGAAGTCGAAACTTTGGTCCAAGTCGTCGTGCAGGTGCTCACGCATGCCGGGCGGCAGTCGAGGTTCTTGCCCATCCGCAATATATCCTGGCACGGATGTATCAGTACAACCGAAGTGGTGGAAGGACAGCAGATCTTACGGAAAGGCATCTCTACGCTCTCCTTGGCGTTGAAAGTTATCGTCGGGAAGTCCTGCCTCTCTGTCAGGAACTATCAATGGGAAAGCTTATACGAACTTACGATGTACTTGATGTCTGTAAGCGCACACTTGTCTTCGACGATGAGCTTGGTGACACCGAGGGCGGTGTCCGTGGTCATCTGAATGGGACCCAGATGCCTGGTGGGGAACCCAAGGACCCGTAGTTCACCAGTTCTGTCGCGTGGAGGGTCGTCACCTGAGGAGTGTATCTGCATTTGCGTCTGGAAATGGGCACAGCGAAAGAAAAACCAGCGTACCCAATATACCCTGTAAAATCATGATCACTACTGTGCTATCAGACACCACAAACCGGAACGTCATGCTCGGTACTTACACCAAACAAGAACCAGGAGAAACGGCCGTCGCCGTCTTCCGGGGCGAGGGCTTTCTCTGCTTTGGGGTCGAGCAGGCAGACTTTGTCGAGCGGGACGTCCATGCTCTTCATCAGATCAATTATGCCGTCGACATGCGCAAATCCCGCGGCCGTTTTCGTCGTGTTCGCCTCGGCACAGACGGAGGAAAGCCTTGCACAGGAGGATTTCGAGAGGTGGGTATAATGCACCTCAGAGTCGGCCCCCGCCAAGGTCTGCATGTGCTATACGAGAGGAACGCGATTCGCGTATGTCAGAAAGATACGATAGGCTTCTGTTGTGCAAATATGTACCTTGTATTCTAGTTGGACCCACTTGGGGATAGCATGCACAGTGTCCTCGTCTTCCTCCATGTGTTCTGTTCATGGCTGTTCAGCGGGACACTTTCAGGCTGTCTAACGATGACGCACCGATGGCATACTTGAAACCCATGTTCGAGAAACTATCAATAAGACTGGATCCTGTCAATCTCGACCCTGGTAAACCCAAGTCAAAGGCAAGATTTTTGAAGTGAACTTCAGGCGAGGCCGCACGTGGTGTGAGCGTCTATTTAATCGCACCAGTGCGCGCTGATTCACTGGTTCCTGCTTCGTACCGAACCGTTTCTACGAAGGATTGCGACAAACGTTCAGCGGTCAGTGGCAGTAATAACTCGTCTAATACTAACAGCTGACGTTGTGTTCTTTCCAGGTTATATTCAAACCTCGTCCGCCGTTAGATCTGCCAGCGAGGCGCCGCCTCGGAAATATATAAACTTCGGTACTGTACCGATCCTCTTGTCGTTGTATTCAATAATCTAATACTTAGTGACTACTTTCAGCCTACAGAATAGCACACCATGCAGGTACCGGTACGCCAAACCTCGGTCGAATGCGCGCCTGTGGCTCGCTCCGCTCTGGATATGCTACCCCTGGAACTATGGTTTCGCATATTTTACTCCCCAGAACTCGACAAATCTGACTGGGTGAAATGTGCATCGTCATGTAAGGCCGTATCATCATTCATGCGACCTCTGCTCTTCGAGGAGTTTGCCGTTAGCACGCACGTCGTATCCATCAACAACCCCTATTCATGGCAGAGCAAAGAATACCTAAACCGCTTGGAGCGGAGAGTAGAGTTTCTATCTACCTCTGGACTGGCGGAACTTGTGCGCTCATTCAAGATTAGGCATGTGCGCCGAGACCAGACTCCTCCTGAAAACTATAGATTTTCTGTCCCTAGTGAAAGCGACATCTATACATCGTTGCTCACACTCATACCGAAACTTGTCAACCTCCATTCGGTCGACATCAATGCGATGCGCGTTCCTTCCGTGTTGCTACCGCCTCTAGTAAGACTTTCAAGTCTCAAATTCATCACTATTCACTCTCGTCTCAACGACCCCGTGGATCCACTTCCCGAGTTGGCCTGCAATCTAACCTCTCTTCGTTTAGCTCACTTCCACAGGAGTGATCCCATCTCTTCATCCCTAGTTCCATCGCTCTTGGCTCCTTCACTAGAGGATCTCACTCTCATATCAATACATCCCTTTGACCTCCATCACATCGCGCTCCCTCCACAAGTTACGCCAATGCGTTCCTTACGACGCCTCGCATTAGACCGTTCCGTACTCTGCGATAAAGACCTCCCTCAAGCACTGCAATCGTTTTCAGCGGCTCAAGTGTTAGTGCTATACGCACAGAACCCATCTGCCGAGCCACCTCCAAATCTCTATCGAACTGGATTGTCACCAGATGTCCTACCGCGCTTGAGCCATCTGGTAGCTCAGCAGCGAGACCTGACTGTATTTAAAGCATGCCCCATTCGCCATATCACTGTCCCTTTCAGCGGTGGAGATTCCGAAGAGACTCTTTTCCAGGTCCTCCATAGTCATTTTCCGGACGTGGCATCTCTGGAACTCGAGGTTAATCAACCGCCGCTGCCTACCATCTCGCCCTTCTTGACCTCATTTCCGCATCTGCGTTATCTGCGTATCTTTGGATCCTGGTTTTCCGATGACCCTGAGGTATGCCCAGATGAGCAGGTAAGCAGGCCATATCGCGTTCATACCGTACTATAGTTCATGAGTATACTAGATCCTGCAGCACCTCCTTCACCTCGATCAGCCCAATCGATTACCAGAGCATCTTACTGTTGAACTGTCTATCTACCGTTCTGCGGGATCTCCGTGTCTCTACCCTGAGGCTCAGGGATATTTGGACAAACTGCGCCAAAGGGCGCCTCATATAAAATCTTTCGATTTCAAAGGGCGGGAGTATCTACTCTCCTATCGGCAGTCCGAGTATATTGAAGACACAGTGCTTCGCGCACTTCCGGGGTTCTGGCCATACCACGCGATGGTCACATATCATCATTAGGATAGTAATCGCAGATACTGGGATATGTACACGCCTACGTCTCAACATTGCACCGTAGGTTGTGCGTCATATCTTAACCTACCTTGCCTAGACTTAGATTTAAGAACGGGTTCCGTTAGCACATGAGTCAGATCTCTTTGTTATCAGCGTCAATATGACTTAGCCTCAAGCGGCCACCATCGATCTGAGTGTCGGTCTCTCCTCCTAGTTACAAGCTACTAGCGTGCCCGCTTGCATACTTCTTCTACTCGCGTTAGGATACCTGGAGAAGTACAAGTCGCGATTTTGGTTCTGGAGATCGATTTGCTTATCTGGTGACGATCCAGTCTATGTCGTTGCATTTGCCTCTACTAATCTTATTCTATCGTTCTGGCCCTCGCTGCCATTCAGACTATCATGAATAACCACCCTCTTGAACCCAATCATTCGACTGTCAAGCTTCCCGTGGAACTTTGGAACCACATCTTCCGTTCGGAAGAGCTATCGCCTCATGACATATCTAATTGCGCATTAGTATGTCAAACCTTCGACAGAATCGCACGACCCCTGCTTTTCTCCCAGCTATCTGTGAATCTGAATCGTCTCCAAACCCATTCGGGGTACTGTGATCGGGTGCTCCAACAGCTCGCTTTTCTAGATGCCGCAGACCTTGCCACCGCTGTTGAACGCTTCGTTCTCGTTGGAGACTTCGTCGCTCAGTCCCCCATAATAGAGCCGATTCAGTCGACTCTAATCGCAGTTCTCCCCCACCTCACAAATATTCGATCGCTTCGTCTTCAGGATGTCACACTTCCCGACACTTTTGTGGCAGTCATGTTGCAATTGCCTCGCGTCGAATGTGTATCGTTATGCAACTGTACTTTTGAAGTCCAGCAGGACTTCAATCCGATGTCGCACATATCCTTCGTGTTTGAAGAACGACGCTCCAACGCGGCCGACGTGCGACTCTCGAAGCTTCTGTCGTCACTTGTACCTCCTTCGCTACAGGAGATGTCGCTCACATCCAGTGGGTCATCATACGCTCCAGTTTTCCTGCACACTTTGTCGACCGTGGGAACAATGCAATCCTTGATACGGATTACCTTAGACCGCGACGTGCTCTTCGACCCCAAATTCATAGAAGCGATGCGATGTTGCGACAGCATCACGACGTTGACACTGGCAGATAAACACGTCCCCGAGTCTCGCGTGCGCTTGCGAGTGCTGCCGACAGATGTTCTGCCGCGTCTAACATCCCTACGTGCCATCTTGGAAGATGTGGATGTCTTCGCTGGACGACAGCTGTCCTATATCCGCATCTCACACGGTGGTTTATTGGACAACACTGCTCAGTTCTCTGTGATTCATAATCACTTCCCTGCCGTCTCCACCCTGAAGATTGATCTCCAGGGCAGCATTTCTGTACTTGTGCTCATTCAATTCCTGAATAACTTCGATGGTTTGCGTCACTTTGTTATATCGTGCTCGTGGATTGCTATGCACGGCAACCCTAGGGATCTCGTTGGGGACAGACTGGTGAGCGAGTCTTCCATACGCATAGACGAAATCTAAGGATGTGTAGTTCTTTCAGGAGCTCTTTGCGATGGACTATCCTACCAATCTTCCCGAGTATGTGAGCATAACGGTCTGTCAGACGGGGGCACAGGCTGTGGATACCGACTTTAGAACTGACATTTCCTCTCGGCTGATACGGAGATGTCCACAGTTGAGATACTTTGGATTTTCCAGTCAAGCCTCGCGGATCGTGTGGACCCACCATAACTATCAACCTAACCTTCCCGATCGCCACACAATACTATTGCAGTCTCAACACGAATATAGACCTCGGTGGAAGTGGTAGCAAAAATATGTGCCAGTAATTGGCATGACTTACAAGTCAACACTGCTGACTCTGGATCGGAATCCCTCGCCAACTACTGCATGCGCATTGGGTATCATTCAGCTATTATAGTAGATACTGCCGCTGATGGAAGTCTCGCACGGTAGATCACTTGTCTCAAGATCACATAGGATCCTCAAGGATCTTCGCGTATGTCGTACACGATTTACAGTGACCTATATATGCGATAGTACTATTTACTATATTGGAATGACCATAGTTTTAGGTCTTCACCGGCTTTACCGGCCCTAGTACCCGAGTACTATACACAAGCGCCTGCCCGTTCCTTGTCTGCTACCGTCATCTGCCCACCTTGCTTTGCATACATCCTGGTTGTTATTGATCCTCCAAAGATTGGAACGCTTACGTCTCTGAGGAAATTAAGATGCCAGCCGACGAGAACCAATTATCTGAGTCTCAACGGCTTCACTTGCAGTCTGGACGGTCCTCGGTATCAGCAGCTCTCTGGGGACATTTACTCCAGAAAAACAGTCCTTCATCGCTCCTTCCAGCCAACACTCTCAATAAAGTTGGAACTATGCCCTTGGCACCAACAGATAGATTAGGGACGTCAATGAGGATCCTCCTGCACGATACCCAGGCTACGCTGGAGAGGTTTTCAGAACGTGTGGAGAAGCTTGCATCTGGAATTGATAGTACGAAGCAGGATATGAAGACCGTACAGAATCTGTTCCAACACGAGCACGAGAGCTTTACGGAGGACATAGTGGCTTTAGGTGAGTCTGTGCCCGCATATAAGCCATATTTTTCTTCGCGTCGTGTTATCATATGTTCCATAGTTCTAGTCGTATCGTGATGCAAACTGACAAGTGGGGTTTTACTACAGTCAATCGCTGCCAGTCCGAGATACAGAAGTCCGTTGGCAAGCCTGCCCAAGCGCAAGAGGTAGCAGAAATGCGAAAGGAACTGTCTTCAGTAGACCGCAGGCTCGAGGCTATAGATAAGCGATTCGACGTGCTGCACTTGGTATGTATTCCCCCTCTCTACGTTTCCTGCACGCTTGCTCAGTAGACAATATAACCTTGATACAGTTGAACCAGACTCAGACTCAGACCTTACAAATGATTCAAGAGCAACAAATCCAGCTGCTATCTACCTTGGCTCCTGTGGTGCCTCTTCTGCAAGCCATTCCTCTACGTGTCGACGCTGCCAAACTTGAAATCAAAGACTGCTTGCGTGACCTTAGACGCGTACCTCTGTATGCTAGGAATCGCTCTCGGGGCGGAACAGACATGTCTTCATCTGACACTCTAACGGCACCGGCAGAGCAAATGTCTTCAATGCTACCTTTATCGTCTTCAAGCTACGGCAACAGCCCCCGTAAAAGGCGAAGGACGGAAGGTTCTAACAGCCTTCATGGTAGCCACTCCCATATGACCCAAGGAGAAAATACAATCCGGTCTGAGCAATTCTCCAGCCTTTTACCTCAGGCGTCTCAAAGTCAGAATACTCCTCCGCCGTCCAATAGGTGCACAAGTGGTAATTTCCGGTCTTCTTCTGAAGTGAGCTTCTCTGTATCACAACGCCACCACGCGCCCATATCTCAACAAACAGCTGCACTCGATCTCTCCGCTACAAGCGCTCTTATGTCCGCCAATACTAGAACTTCTCCCATACTCGAGACGCCTTTTGATCTGCCTGCAACACCCGTGGGCTTAGCTTCTCCCCCTTCTGATCTCCGCGGCCCTCGTTCTTCCCTTCGTAACCACTCACGATCGCCTGTGGGTGCCCCGCAAGCTCGCTCCGATCGCCTGGGACCTTCTACTCCAGTGCGGCTGAATGCAACTATATCCGCTCAACAAGTTCAATTGCAGCAATCAATTTTGGGTAGCTGTACAGAATATCGGACTGTCTCAAGAGCCTCTCCCGTCACTCCTGTGCCGCTTGCGGGTGGGGCGGCGGACGCGATCATCACGACTTCTGCACATAGTCCAACAACGTCGCGGCGTTCTCAGTCCGCTGTGAAGCATTCACGTTCCTCTCCGATGGTGATCAGGTCTTCACCCATACCTCTTCTGCAAGTATACCCTCAAGGTGAAACTAGAAACGCAAAATCTGCAAGTACCCGACACACTACTCCGAACATTATTCCCACCCGAGCGATGAGCGGTGCGCCGTCGATTATACCCTTCGGAACACCAACAAGGCGGACCGCGCTCGAGGAGATGGAGAGCGCATGTAAACCAATGAGTATCAAAGATCGCAGAGCCTATGGACTTCTGAAGGACGCTGCAATGGTTTGTGCACATCCAATGTTTTGTTTTGATGATCTAATCACGTCATTCGGTGTTGCAGAACGGGGGCAAGAGATACATCTTACTAGACGACGAAGACGACGAGGAGATGACTGACTAAGGCGATTACAAGATTCTCCAGTACAGCGTTGCTATGGACATAACTTACATAAATCACACTCATACTATTTCCAACAATTCTTAAGCAACGTACGCAGTGTTAATGATTTGGAACTGCGTTGAACCTGCCCCCTACGCCGATCACACCGCAACGAGCATAATACTTGGCCAGAGCAAGGCGCACAACTTGGAGCCGCTGAAGAGCTTGCTTCTCGTCTCTACTCTTTGTAGTACGCGTAAGAACGGAGAGGTAATCCGATCCTGACCCTTGCGATGTCCTCGAACAGATCTCCTCGAGCTTCTTGAGGAGCAGGTAGGCTTCGTCGGAGGTAAACAACATCACCTCATCTGATGCAGCGTCAAATGTTACATTTCATTGAAAGTGAAAGGAATATTAACTCACTATTTTGCAGCAGTTCCACGGCGTCATAGAGAACAACGGCCCACCACGCTTTTGGTGCGATGTCGTCGCGGAGGATCGATACGACATCCAATGCAGCATCGTGAATATCACCGTTGATGCGCCGCTGGTGGAATTCGGCAAAACGGACAGCAAACATGAGACGATACAAGAAGACGCCATTCGCAGGTTGCGTGCGGAGAGTATGAAGTGACGGGGCAATATTGGCGACGAGACGTGCAAACTTGGCAGGTCCTGAGTGCGACAACGGTACTTCAGAATGGACAAGCAGAAACTGAGATGAGCGGACTAGCCTTGTGCAATATACTCTTCTAGCACGCATTCGACGATCCGTCCTAATCCGGACCAATCTTCTGCCGACGTGCAGTATGATATCGCCAGACCATATTCCTTCTCTTTGAGGAATGCTCGCGCAGCAAGCTGAAGAAACGCCATGTGAGAACTTCTCTCGTTGCGGGCGGGTTGAAAACATTCAAACCTTGCAAATCGTCCTGCGCGCAGCTTCACGCCTGTGGTCGTGACACGAGGCGTTCAAGTCCTTCAACACGCCGACTAGCTTACCAGAGCGTACCGCAGACTCTTCTTTAGTTTCTGAGCCACCTTCGGAGGGGCGCTGCAGTTGTAACGGTACATGTATCAGAACTTGATCCGCCATTTCCTTTCCGATGTCACCGCAACTGCACAGGTAGCCAACGGTTAAGCGCCAGAGGCCAGGGTCTGAGCGTAGGTATTCTGCGTATGAGAGAATGTAGAATTCGCGCAGCGCGAGTCCTGAGCTATGGGTGAGAGCGCGTAAGCCCCAGGGCGCCACATATACCCAGAACGCGTGCTTACTTACTCGGTGGGTTCGGGGTCTATCAATTCTAATGGTTCCATGAGATCCGCTAGGTGAGCAGAGAGCCAAGGGTCCAAGTTGAGGGCATTAGTGAGAACTTGTGTCGGTTTGCCAAGAAACAATAACGAGTGTATAACGTTCTCAACGTCAGTCGGATCTGGGGGCATTTCATCCAAGATGTCGATGAGAACGTCGCTATGGAAGGTATGAGCTGAAGTGCCAAGTATCGAAGTTATGACTGTGCTCACGGTAAATCTTGTCGTCTGAGGCGAGGATCTACATATATACTCCACGCGATGACGACTTCTTTCCAATCCTCGCCTAGCTCAGTACAGAGTCTCTTGAGAACATCCGGACGGCCTTCTAGAACGCCAACGATATCGCTGAATCGTTCCCACCAATTGTCAAAACCGTCTTCACGGCTATCTTCTGGAACCCGGTCAAGTTCGATCCGCAAAGCTTTTACTTTCTCCTTCCATCTCCGAGATGCAATAGCGAAATCACGCTCGGCGTTAAAATTAGAGAGGCGAGGGTGATTGGCCAACAACGGGGTTAGGTGTTCCGCGAGGTTTTGAAGGTGTGGCGAAGGATGTGCAGAAAGCAAATCGAGGAAGAACGTCGAAGCCTTCGAAAGGCCTCGAAGGGTGACTCTGCAGGAGATAGAGATGTTGTCTAGCTAATCAAGGGTTGAACGGAAGGTAAACAAACCTTGAAAGAAAACCCCAAAAGATAGGATCTTCCCAGGGCCGATCGAGGCCACTCAGATGGTCACCGTCATCGGTGGATTGAATGTAAAGCCTATTGAGCCAATCCATAAGCTCATCTCCGACGGGCGCGTCTTCCAACCCATTTTCGGGCAGATAGAGTACGCAAAACAACGACATGCATGTGTAGAGTTTTCGATAATGGCCTGCATCGAGTTGCAAGGCTTCGCTGTGTAATTCCTTTTGCTGCTAAAGGCGGTGTGAGGCATGTTCAGCAATGCGCGCGATGAGCGTACCGAGCAATACACCCAGCATTCCTTGCAGAAGTTGACATAATCAATTGTTAGCTTCCTGAGAGCCTTTTGCGTGGTCTCTGATGGTATCCTAGTGCGACACTTGATGTCAATAGTCGATACTCATAGAACAGAGTAGGACGGCGTACAGGTCATGCTCTCTAACTTGAGCCACCGCAACGAAGTTGCGGACTGCCTGAAAGATGATTGATGTGTCCGTAATAAACTATAGTTGCAAGCGTAAACGTAAACATAACGACTCGTTGAGTGAGATGCTTTGAAGGCGTACCGTTCTACGTTCGGCGGCAGGAGCCTGGTGCGCGGATGCAAAGTAGACAGGCTGTAACATGGACCTTGGTGCCTTGAGCGTGTGTGGATCAGCCTGTCAAAAGTTATTCCTTGTCATATTCATATAGGTAATTGATGCACTACATTGTTGGTTGGAAAGACAGCCAGGGAACCATCTCGATGAGACCATGTTGAAGACACTGTCCGCCCCGAACTCTTGAAGTCATCGATACCCCCTTGTTCAACGAGTGGCGGATTTAAATGCAGCATATTCGTAGACCTTGTGCCGGTGCCTAAGATCGGGGATGGTATGGCGCGGCAGAGGGTAGTGAAAGTTGTGGCAAAGGAATGTATGTAGTAAAAGGCCTGAGCTCAACGCGTCCAAAGTAGGCGCCACGCGTGATCTGATTAGACGCTCATCCGATAAGTATTTGCGAACAAAATCATAGGCCGCTTTTTCTCGTACTATGCGTTTATACTCGTGCTCATTGAAGTGATTAGTTTCATGATTAACAAAATGAACCCTGAGGCAACTTGTTCTACAGTCTTTTTTGCTACCAGACCGACTTCTATGCCTTTCCAGCGCGTTTCTGGAAGTCCCGTGCTGGCAGAGGAGCTGAAAATATACCCCCTCTCTGAAATTTTGTCGCAAAACTTCGAAGCCCAGGATCATTAGGACTGTGAGCAGGTTGAGATTGTCATTACATATGTCTGATATCCATGAGCCACGCAACTCGACCAGAAAGCCTTGTAATCTACGAGTTGCTGGTGAGTAATGGCTCTATTCGCACACGTGTATAGAAAAACCCATTTCGTACCGCAGCCGGGTCATATGCCTGACGCCTGGACGTCATGTAGGGGTCATGCAGGTCACCCGTTATCCAGCCCTGGAATCGCCCTTCTCCATGAGCTTCTCTCGTATCGCCAACGAGGTGTATGCCCTTTCTGCAGGGGTCCCAATCGATCGATTCCTCCTACTGGGTTGTCGTTCCCGGACATGGAACCAACAACATGGCATTATTCTGTGAGCGATCTGCATTCATAATGACTCACGGGACTGATTCCCGGGATCCAAAGGTACTGGCACCCTTGAAGCCTGAACGGGGAATCGGATGAGACCAGCAGATGGTTCCTGTAGGATCTGTACCAGCCATATACAGTCACATTGAACCTCGTTGAACAGGGTTGCATAGCCGAAGGCCTACTCACCTGCATCTATCGATCACGCGTGGAACACGATGTGAGCGTTTTAGCACTCTTCGCTGTTGACACACTAGCCCAGGAAAATTGTGGCGGATCTACAGGATGCATCAAACTCGTATCAAGCTTTGACTTCCAAATCAGCACGCGCTTTTGAAGTTATTCGCCGTAAGACAGGTGAGTAGTTGCATTACCCTATCGTGCCTATGCTTCTCTGCGGGTCGGAGTTAGCAATCGCAGTTGAGTGGGTAATCGCCAAGGGGCTTCCTCCACGTATAGAGATTGTTCATGCACTGAGCAATACGACGGCTGCCTGTTTACCTTACGAAGTTGAGAGGCTTGACGGCCTACCGCCTTGAGGAAGCCGGACATGGTTCGACTGCTCTGTGCTTTCCGTCTGCGAAGAGAAAAACGCAGATCAGTCGCTTGCAGCTGAGTTCCTGGATTCATTGTCCTGTGGTTTTGAATAGACCGTTCAAAGTCCCGTTAACGGCTCCTATAACCTAATGACATACCCTGGGCCATATTGTGGCACAACGACCTCTGCTATGTAACTGATCTCTCGCATGTGCATAGACTCGTCACCCACTAGCATCCACTGTTGGTATTCAAAAAAGTTTAGCAGGTCAGTTGAAATGACCAAACTCTCACTGCGCGGCACTTACCCTACGTGGCTGCATCGCAAAGGGTGACACCAATTCCACAACCGGGCCATAGTAATGGCTAAAGAAACCGGCATAGCGCATGGTCCATGTGTCGAGTCGAGTTAAGTTAGTGACATAGCCATTCTTGCAGTCAATTCGTCGTGGTCGAGGTCAAAGAAGGGCCACCGATTTTGCTATCCGGTAAGGTGCGTTTTAACGCTCGGGCACGTTAATACTTCTGACCTCCTTCTGCGACAGCCACGTAAAAGACACCCCACCACACCCCTTGAGCGAGCATCCTTTGCCTGTCTCTTGATGTCGCGTATCGATCCTGTATACAGTAACAAGTGCGCCAGATCGAATTCGCCTGCGCGTTACACACTGCCCGTGACTTAGTCCGATTGGCTCCATATCGCCGTCCCCGTGCGACCGGTCGATATTAAAGCAAACTCTACCACAGGATCTTTCCCGTTGTGCACCGCACACTCTACTTTGCACTCTCCTTTCCTCTGGGCTAAGGGCCTGAAACTGGGGTCTTTGCTTCCTACGACTACTCTTCTCTTCTCTACTTCCCGGAAAAAATAGGTCCGTCCATGCGACGACCGCGAAGACGAGGTAGAGATTCTCTTACATCCAAGAAGGTATTGACCCAATCGCAAGCCAAGGTCTAGGCCAATGGCGCGCCGTCAGGCGACCCGGTCCTAGGTACGCTCTTCCGTCTGCCGCCCATATGTGCTACCCTTCATCGAGCCGCACTGAGGCGTGTTGCCACCTTTACCGAGATAGGGTGACTCTCGAAAGTCTGTATTTAAGTTCAGAGCCTCCACTGGCTCTGCAGCTGACCTACTGCTGCTTCTACAGGCCCCTTACCACCTGCCCTCTGCGGACCGCGATAGGGACTAGTAGAGGTTATTGTATTGAACACACACTGAAGGTGCGTTGTGCATGCCCCTCAATCACAATTAATTCAGGCTGTCTCATTAAGAATGAATACAGTGCTATGATACAGTTGGATTCGGCGGATAAAGATACAATAGTAGCGTTTGAATTATAGTAAGTCTCTCTCACTGATGCAAAGCTCAGAAAATGGATCTAAGCGTTTTCGGAAGGGCTGTTCTGCACGCTCCGATGTGGCGTGTTCACCTGCAATGCGGACACGGAGCAGAGCAATGGCCAGTGACAACCCGTTGATCTGGTGTTGGGCTTGAAAACGCGTCATAAACTTTGAGTGAGCATATGGGGCAAGAATGTCTTACTTGAGCATGCACCCCGCCGCAGCGCAATCATGTGGCGCATTCAAATGCGAGCGACTCAATCTGCACGTTGCCTGGTTGCAGTCTATCTGTACGCGGTCATAAGCGGCGGTCTCTTTTGGACGTCAGAACGCTTACAAAGGTGCGGTTCTGGCTTTGCTGGTGAGAGCAGGCAAATTGCGTGCAGCTGACAACCCAGTAACACATGATGTATAGATCGATAGCTCAAGGTATAGAGGGCGAAGGCGATTGGGGATAGTAGCAGGACATCGAGCAAACAGCAGCTGTGCTCAAATACACAACTCTGCAGCGCTTCCATCTAAAGGATCGTTTCGCCAAACCTAGGAACGAATGCGTTCATTAGCCCCCTCGAAATTCGACTCGAGATGATATCGCTGTACTGGACAGGCCGTCAATTTTCCGCTGTCCATGGCAGGTAAGTACAACACCAAGTCTCGCGCATGCGGACTTATGCTGTGCTCCCACCTGCACGATCGTCACTCGTCTCAGAAGGCTCAGCCAAAGACCTTGCCTTTTCCGCAACCTCGAGGGCAATATTCGACTCCGACACTGGCGAGATTCTATCGTTATGGATGTCGGACAGATAATCACCGAAACAGCTTGTTCTCAGAAGGTCAGATCTAGTTCTCTATAATACCCGAAAACGGTCTTGACGGAGCGCAAGATACATCAAATCTCTTTACCGTACTTGCAACCACAGGCATCTCATATTGCACAGCAGTGACGCAGCGTTGACAGCAACTCTCAGCACTCGATGTGCCTCAAGTCCGGTCGAAGGATTCGGGCGTCGATTTCGCATGGGCGTCGGTGGGTCGCAAATATCGCAGTCCGGCCGCCAGCCAACCCGTCCATCTCAAGAGCAGCTGCGCTACAAGGAAAGGAGTGACCTGAGCGTCATATATGTATCTTCGCCTCGAGGCCTAAATAAGGCAAAAAAACACGAGGCTACAGCGCTGAAGCCCTGTACATACATAACGTGATCCGACTGGAGATGCGAGTGCATTCTTTTTGAACGATTTGACTCGTTGAGTGAATCGACACAACTGAGTACTGATCATTCAATTGAATCTTGGCGTTTATCATTGTAACGTTAACTGGCCGCTCAGGTCGATCTTCAACGGGTCTGACACGTTTGGAACGGCTCCCATGCCGTTCATGATATCTACCACGCACAAGCTTGACGTTAAATTTGCACATAATTCAGACGTGGTCAGGAAATGGACATTATGCTCGCCACAGCGATGAGCACACACAACAACATCCAGACAGACTTAGATTGAGGCCGCCACTATTGTACAAGTGGCCACGCTCAACTTAATGATAGATTGATCGGTGGATAAGTCGCAAGCGATGGTTGCACATAATCGAGATTTCCGGGTATGGCTGAACGCTGTAATAGTGTCGCTAGAACGGGCAAGACCGGCGAGCAGCAGGGGGAGATAGGCTGAAGGCTGAAGACGTTAAATTGGCTTCGGCGATAAACACCCTATGATCTAGATCAGGGAATCCAAAGGCTTCAAGGTGATATCAAGACGGTGCAAAGTCCGACCACAACAGTAACAGTTGTGAACGGAAACGGGATATCACTGCAATTGCTCAAGGATGGTGGTCTGACACGATGGCCTAAACGTGCGCTCTACGTGTCGGGACGCTTTGGATTGAGAGTTAGATCAATGATCGACCAAGCAATCGGGTAGTTGTTTTACCTCCTAGAGGCCGCTTGACAGCCGTGCTGCCCAAATTTCTACTGGAGGTTCACCTGCACCGACTCTCTCATCTAACTTCTGCAAGTCGATACCGATGTCTCCGGTCATGTCCCACAAGGTTCTTTCTTCCGCGTGGCGCTCCTTGTAACCTAGTAGCACGATGGGTGACTGACGGTCATCACCAACGCCCAAATGGAGGAGCTTATCCAGGGTGCGAATGAGAGATGGAAACGAAGACGTGTTGTATGTCACATCCGCCATGCTAGAATAAGTGATCCGTCAGTTGTGACGCCCATTTTGAGAGCGATCACCTACACAATCAAGTCGAAGCCACGTAGAACACCGGAGACCTCTGGAGGCAAGGAGCTTTGATCCCAGTCCAATACAACAGGTTGTGGACGCGCTGAGCTGGATCGGAACAGACTCTCATTGGCGGCGATATTCTGTTCCAGAAGTGGCATAGCAGAGTCTGGTTTATTATCGTAAATGAAGGGACTTGAGGTAATAAAGAAACTTACCTAGATCGGTGGTGATAATCTGTCCCTCCGCCTCTGATCCTTGTGTGAATGAGCGGAGCGCACCCAAGGTCAGCGATGCTACACCTGTGCCTGCACCTATTTCTCACCGGTCAGTCCAGTCACCGAGCTTTAAAATCTGCTGACTGACCCAGTTCCACGATAGCGCAGTGCTTACATGAGAATAGTAGCGACCGCAAGTCGCGGACCCACTGCGACGATATTGCATGGTCATTCAGACTCGCAAGCTCGACCAGCCAAGCACTGAGACCGATGCCACTGTCCCAAATTTTCTATAACGGATTCAACCAAGAAGGATGAATGACAGACCCAACTTACCTTGTCCAAGTCGAAAGACGTTTTCTCCATGATCGCAAGGAATGCCTGCTGTTCCGATCCTGGAGATATCCTGTATATTCTCTCTACTTGCTCCTGCTTCCCGGTAGCTTGTAGCTTATTGGGAGAG
This sequence comes from Phlebia tremellosa, assembly GCA_011032875.1. Taxonomy (NCBI): domain Eukaryota; kingdom Fungi; phylum Basidiomycota; class Agaricomycetes; order Polyporales; family Meruliaceae; genus Phlebia; species Phlebia tremellosa. The sequence goes on along the minus strand of JAAIFI010000047.1, from coordinate 54,504 downwards.
CTGAACACGATTGGCATGGAGATGACCGGGAACGGTCGTGAGCCTATAGAGGGCCCTCCTAGATTCACTATATGGGGAAATCCCTGAGCTTGAGATGTGAGTACCAGTCTGTATGCTTGCCCGTCTTTGACACCTTGTGGTGGTGGAATTCTGACTTCTCTATACGCATTCCCAATGCGCCATGTGGTCAACTTGGTCGGTTTCGTGATTATAGTTGGTATCGTTGATGTTGAAGCATGGCTTTGTGTTGGTGACCATGCATAGTAGATGTCCTGGACCTCCGGAAAGAGCTCTGTTCGTAAATCATTGGCGATCTGCGGCGTGATGCTGAATCCAAGACCGAGAGGAACTTGAGTTGGGGGTGGTCGGAGAAAAGACAGATAGTAGAACATCTGCAATGATGTACCTGCCTCAATGTAAGCAATTCTTGGATGTTTAGCAAGGCCTCACGACCACTTGGTCGTTCGAGTAGATAAGAGAAATTAATTTCTAGAGCAGGTCGCGTTTCGGCGTCTACCAGCAGATATATTGATCAATGCTGCCGGCAAGCAAACGCGCGTCGGCATCATGCTTTGGATTCTACGGCCACTTCCTACGCGAGCTGCACGCTTGTGTTCCTCTCCAAGTTTAGCACGGCCGTTCTCATTCACGTCCAACAAGTATGGTCCTAGGATATCAAGGAAACCTCCTCGACTTGAACAGGATGTTCCGACCTTTCGCGAACAGGTCGCGCGCGGAAACACTGTGAAGGCGTTCACAGAGGTTGTAAAACATCCTTCAGTCAGAAATCAGATCCTTGTGAGCAAGAACCGCTGGACTGAATGTTTACTGTGATTATATGAACTACTCTGCAGTTCTTTATCTTCGGGTCCTTCGTGACGATCTCTCTTGCTGCAAGAGCAGCGAATCAGGATACCGAGTATTGGTCGAAGAAATTGGTTGATTCGGGCGCTCTGGTCTGGAAAGTCAGGGACCCTAGTAGCGAGGAGATGCGGAGGATACGATATTATGAGCTCGGAAAGGTGAGATGAGTCCGTTCATTCGCTGCAGGAGCTAATACCTTATCCTCCTACAGAAGCTCCAAGACGGCTTAGGTAGCCTCAAAGAAGCGACACAAAGCCTCCCATATACGATTAATAGGGCAGCGGTTTGGGTCTACGTCCAAGTTGCGCAGCCGATTTTAGATACCACAGAGGGCAAGAGAATTTGTTGGGCTATAGGTGCGGTGAATACGGCCGTTTGGATAGCTTGGCAGTTTCCAAGAGCTCAGCCGTTCATGATGAGACATTTTACCCACAATCCGTTGTCTGGCCTCTCTTATACTATGTTGACATGCATCTTCAGGTAAGGACTGCAAGATCGAGACAACTACATAACTGACAATGATCATAGTCACAAGTCATTCTTGCATTTGTTGTTCAATTCAATGGCATTAGCGAGCTTCGGTGAAGCTTCTTTCTCCCTATTTGAACGTTGCTTCGAGATTGCTGAAACTCTCCTTCCAGGCTCCGCTGCTAGTCAGTATCTTCAAAGAGAGCAGGCGAAGAGTCCCAATGGCCTACGTGAAGCCAGCGTAAAATGGCACTTCCTCGCCTTCTATATTTCAGGTACATTTAGGCGTGTTCAGGTCTCAAGTAGATGTCTGATCGCGATTCGTCAGCTGGATTATTTTCCTCCATGACATCTCACGTGCTCATGTCCAGAGTACGCTTTCCGAAAGCCGTTGCGGAGCTTATGAGCCAAAGACTCGCGACCACGACCGCGGTGGAAGGTGCGGCAGTTGCCGCTGCAAAAGCGGCACCTGAGCCCCTTCTGCCCTCGCTCGGGGCATCCGGTGCAATCTATGGCACCGTCACCTTGACGGCTCTCGCGTTTCCAGACACTCAGATCGCTCTCATTCTCCCGCCGACATGGCCAATACCAATACAGTGGGGCGTTGGCAGCTTGGTCGCCCTGGATCTCCTCGGGGCTCTGCGCGGGTGGAGGTAAATGATCCACCATCCTTCGCATCACAGCATCCCTAACAAAAAGTCTTTTCAGGCTGTTTGATCACTATGCACATCTGGGCGGCGCGGCGTTCGGCGTATGGTACTACCTGAACGGTCCTCAGATGTGGGACTCATTTAGAGTGTTGAACATGGGAGTCATGAGACCTCCTACGAAGCCTCCTAAGACATCATCATGATATTTACTATATGAGTACGGATCCGTAGTTTCGACCAATTGCTTGTGCGCTTTCTGTCGTATCCCAACTCCGTCCGTATCATGATGTGGCCTTGACCTATGCATGGTTGTCATTCTTGGAGCAAAAGAAAGTTCCATAGACAGGCCTGTGTTCAACACCATGTGAAACATGGTGTGCCCGGTGTCTCGCAAAATGCCACAGATCATAGTAAGCTGTGGTCTCGGTGGTGCCCGAACAAACCTCCTTACAGCTACTAGGTTCTCATATGATGCTCGCCACACTGGGTCTTAGTGAGTCATGGTGAGAGACGGGTGCTGTTTGCATGCGCAGTACGCAGATGCACATCTCACTAGGCTTCCTGTAAAATTTAGTGTTCTTGCGCCAAATCCGTGTATGTGGCGCAGGCGAGCCTCTTTACGCCGTTTACTAAGCTGGGCATGTAACATCGTGGAGTCGGTGTGATACATCATTGTTGTGTGACAGTGATTTAACGTGATAATCTACGTGAGGTACCATCGTCCGAAGTTCGACCATCCATCTTCTCTTCTAGCGGCGGACTGCCGTGTACTCTAGCTTATCCTCCTTCTTTGATAAATCAGTGCTGAACTGCATCTAGTGTACTCGGTTGAATGCGCAGTCTTACAGAAGACGGAGAGAAGGTCGTAGGGAACCGTAGAATCCCTGGAACTCTGCGAATAACAAATGAAACAAGATTGCTGAGCTCCCGCTGGGAACTCGCTGGACATTCGGGATTCATGAACTGCATCGAACAACTCGAACATGTGAGGCCTTCGGTCCTAGATGAATACTACTGGCTTCTGGCTAGCGCTTTCTGAGATAATTTATCGGTAGGCCTTCACGTATATCGGATCATATAATATATTCGGATGCTCACGGGCAGATTTCCTTGCTTGACATTATCTTGCTTGGAGTTTTGAAGACATAACGTTTATCGGGCGTTTTTCGTTCTACTGTGTAGCCTGTGAGCATTTACAAACTTGCCGGGCCGGCCGGTGCGTACTACCGGTCGATATCTTACGGTACTACGTTAGACACCTCGCACATCTTTCTCATGTAATTGCCCTCTCACATTATTCCAAAATCAATGACAGAGACAAGCTCGACACTGTGAAGCGTCACGTCGCCTACAACGCCGGGTATCTCGCTCGTCGAAGCTCTCACGGATCTTCGTGTATAGGAACCCGCCGTCTTTTGGTTTATGATTCCAACGTTTCCGATCCGTCTACCTCTACACCGCTGCAAGACGCGTCTGGGTATGTCACATCCTATACTGGCAGGATGACCTGCGCGATCACCATTGCAGGTGAATAAGACCGCGCATCCAACTGTCGGACGACATATTCAATAGATCAATGTGTCCGATCAGGATGTGCCCGACGCGCCATTGCCTGTGGAGAAGTCCTAGCGTAGTCTATATGTTATAGAAGATTTATTATTCAAATCACCACACGCCCTTCTGCGGCAAGCTTCCCAACGAAACACACGGTCTAAATCAGAGTCAATTCCTAGAGACTTTGGATCACCATCCGCCCTCGATGGCATCGTGGCCGTCTACTCCTCCCCGGATTTACCATTAATGTTAGTGCCATCTTGGTCGTGTGCATTTGTGTGAGAAGCATGGTGTCATGCTTAGAGCTTGGCATGTGGCGGGGGGCGGGCTTATCTAAGCGCAATTGCCATATATGAAGCTACCGCCATCATTCGCATCGAGCGGCCGGCCTTTCGGCAAGTCTTGTCATCGTCCGGGTTCCTGTTTCGCATTATTTAATATCAATATGTCTTGGCTCCTCGTCGCTGCGGACAGCGACGCCCTTGCCAAGCTCTCTCTTCCTTCTCTTTCTCCCTTCGTCCGTTCCGTCTCTTTCTTGTCTTGGTTTTCTCCTCTTTTTCTCTCCACAGTCTACGCTTCGGACACACATCACGGAGGCTCCTCGAACATACCGATATCCTCACCGGCAACGACATTGATATATTCCTCAGATATTTTCTGCACACTTGCTACACGCTTGGCTACGCTTCAATCCGGAGTTCCTGGTTTACACGCTATCGAGGATATCTGGACCCATAGGACGAATAAAAGTCTACCGTTAACTTCATGACGTTCCTGAATGTCTGGTCATTGGCATGGTTGTCACTTTCGTCCATCGTCTTGACACTGTCTTCACAAGCGACCTCTATCACTATACCCAACACTTCTGCACCAAAATACGACCTTTCCCCCGGTCGACATGTACATGTACATCTGACTCGTCGAACCCCTATTGACCGAGACTGGGGTGTCTGGGCCAAGAATCAGAAAGGTGCCCTCGAGGGTAAGTATTCAATGGGTCGGATACCTGAGAAGAGAGCAAGTGGATCCAATATGTACGCCGTCTTAATTGAACCCAATGTGCGTCGTCCTAGTTTACATTGATGTTATGCATTCTAGTATATCCGACCAAAATGCCGACTCGAGGTATGCCATCTATATCTTAGACAAGTTACATCCAGGATCTCACTCTACGAATTTTTCAGTTATTTTGGGTCGTTGGCTGTTGGAACGCCCCCTAGATCGTTCAATGTTATATTGGACACGGGTTCATCGTATGTGTATCCATAGACACTAAGAAATAATATTGACTCCGTCTACGCTTCGATGCTCAATCCAGAGACCTCTGGTTGGCTTCTGACGCAGCACATGACACTATTTCTGACGACATACCCACGTTCAACGCGCCTTGTACGTACTTTCCAACCGCCCAGGTGACTGTGTCCACTTATTGTCATCTCCCATCTACCTTCGAACCTTCGCCCTGTTCCCGGGACGCGTGTAACCTCACTGCTCAATGGCGCTAATCTATCTGTCTGCTTGGTTGGGGGCGCTTGAATGTGACATTGCATCGCCTATGCCAACGCCCACGTCCCACGCCGATGAACCCAATATTAAAATGGTTTTTCTCAACACGATCTCCCGTGTTATCCGCGCCATGGACCGGGTTGTTTCATAACGTGTCTGGCTCCCTTCTCGATCCCCTCGTCGAATTCTCGCCGTTGCCAAATGTGTATATCTTCTCCCGCCATTGGCCCGGATCCCTTCTCTGCCAACCTTATAGCCTCGTCGTCATTCGCCACTCTCAACACTTCATTCTCCATCAAGTACGGCAGTGGCTCTGCGCTTGGTGTTCTCGGGCGCGACATAGTGCAGTTCGCGGGCTTCGAGGTCGAGAATCAGGTTTTCGGTAGGTGTCTTGCCATTGCAGCAGACACTTGGCTGATTGGTATACATCTGCATTGGTCTCGCGCCTCAAGGTGTCGTCTCCAACGTCACGAATAATCTTTTGGAAAGCCCAGTATCTGGGCTTCTCGGCCTGGCCTTCCAGAGTATCGCAGCTTCCGGGATCACGCCCTTCTGGCAGTCACTTGTACAGACATCGGGGACGCTTGACGAGCCGCTCATGGCGTTCCAACTCACGCGCTTCGTGAATGACTCCAATGTGCGCAGTGTTGAGTTCGGCGGAACATTCACCATCGGGGGAACGAACACCAGTCTCTATACCGGGGAGATCGATTATCAGGACATCCCGTCTGGCGCTGTTGGCTATTGGTCTATTCCACTAACCAGTACGTCTACTAGCAGTCCTTCCGTGCAGTCGTGGCTGAGATGACTCCTCAACAGCTATAACGATTCAGGGCATGACGCTCAATATGACCGCGGAATCTGCATCACTTGCGGCGATTGACACCGGAACCACGCTCGTCGGCGGCCCTGCTGCCATCATACAGCAGATGTACTCCACCATCCCTGGCAGCGTTCCAGGAACCGGGAACTATGACGGCTACTACACGTACCGTATGTACGGAGAACTCTGATTTCACTTCGGGCTGCTCATCATATTCTTCGTTCATCAGCTTGTTCGACCGACGTGAGCTTGTCACTGAGCTTCGGCTCTAGCAACCGGTCGTGGACTGTCGCCCCCGCCGACTTCCAACTAGTACAGCTGACTGCTCAGACCTGTGTTGGAGCCTTCTTCATGTTGAGCTCCAGCGGTACCGCCAGCAACTCGCCTAATTGGATAGTGGGCGATACATTCCTGGTCTGTTAGTCATACGAATGTGATAGGCTCTCTACTAATATCTCGCTTCAGAAAAACGTCTATACTGTTTTTCGCGCAAGCCCTCCATCTGTTGGATTCGCCGAGCTTTCTGAGCTTGCGCTTTCAATGAACGGTGCCAACGTCGCCACACCCTCTCCTACGATTGGGCTTCCGGCAGCGACAGTCTCTTCTACCAGCAATGCTGGCACACACACGCTCCCTCTTGATTTCTTACCTCTTCTTACCACCATAATCGCCGCAGCATCCCTCGGACCTGTACTGGCATATGGCCGGACTCTGTAGTAATAGCTATAATGGTCTCGCTTTCTTTCTTCCCATTCGCATTCATATCCACAGCGCTCTATCCACGCAAGTTCTCAGGATTTTTGTTTTCGTTCATGCACACGCATCGACAATCATTACGCCCATTAGACATTATGTATCACATCCCATAGACACTCTAGCTAGACTTAACCCGCAACTCGTTGTATAATAGTACTTGCTCTTCCCTTGTCCATATTCGCAGTATCCCGTAGACTTGGCGCATGTGGCCAGTATGATAGATGTTGGCCGGCGCAGACACAGGGGCGGACGGGCGGACCTCCCGAATCTATGCTGTTCCACCAGCACACGACTCCGGGGCCTTGTGCCACACGCGCGCGCGGGATCGCGTACTGCGCGACGCGTAATCGCACTATCCTCTTCATCGCTATGCTGCTATGGGCCCTCGATCCCGAACTTGGTTCGTTCCCAGGGTGACCACGTGAAGATAGGCAGCGGGTGCGCTTCCGTATTGAACACCCACTTGTCGAGCGGGACGAGGTCTTCTTCGAGAAACAGCAGGTAGAGGTATTTCAACCTAAAGAGAGAGAGAAAGCGAGCCCCTGTCAGCGATGTCCGGACCTTGGATTTGTTATGTTGAACGGAACGCGACAGCGCGCCGACACGTACGTTTCGGCAAGGAAGTAGCTAGAAACGGCGACACGATGAGTAGCTGCAATGACACACGCGAAAAGTGTGCGCCGCTCGTACCTCGGCATCTCGTCTTTCTTTGCGCCACCGGACATCTCGACGCTGGACAGTGCCGCGTAGCCTGACGGAGTCTTCGCCTCTTTTTCCAGTGCTCGGAAGATCCTGTACCCGCGTTCACGCCAGCGCACGTCGCCTGTGGTCCTCCACATAATATAGATGGACTCGATCGTCTGCCGGCACCGGAGCATCAACGACAGGCCCAAGTGTACTCCTTAAACGGCGAACGTACCTCCGGCCTCAGCATATGTGCCTGCCTCCTCACCGAATAGTCCCTTGTTTCAATACCTGGTGTCAACTGCGGCTTCTTCGGACCCATACCCGGCATAGCACCGTGCGCCCCGCCTTCGCGCCATTTCTTCAGCTCCTTCATCCATGTAATGCCTTGCCGCATCAACGCCTCCTCTGGCCCAAGGCCACTGGGCTGGTCGGCGTACATGAGCCAGCAGCTCTCTGCGAGTCCCTCCGCGGCCAGTATGTGCATCTCGCGCAGGTCGTAGTATGAAAGCTCATCGGAGATGTCCATATCTGACAGAACGGAAGGAGGGAGCTGGAATGCCTCTGGAGGCAGCGTGTGCACGCCGAGCGCGAGCAGACCTGGCAAGAAACATGAGAGGTGCTCGAACTTACGCGATGGTGACGGTGTGGTCTTTGAATGGAAGGTATCGGTGACATAGAGCAAGCCGCGCTTGGGAGTGGTATAAAGTAGGGTAGTGAGGATGCGAGTGGTGGTTCTAATATCTGCAAAGATGTTCACAATGCACTTCAACGATTGTAAGGCAATAATTAGATCAGAACTTACAGATATCAAGAGCCGCTCTGTCTGTTTTCGCGGTAAGAAGATACGACTTGAGAAAATACTCATGACCACTGTCAGCTGCTGCGCCTACGGAGAGTGTATCTACACAATCGAATTGCATAAACAAGCCCTGGTAATACAAGAACGATGTGACGTACCACCGATTGGCATTCCAGACGACATATTGAAGTGTTTTGGGAACATCCCAAGCAGACTAATGTCGGCTTTCTTCAACACATTCATGAGTTTGGCAGACTACAGAAACCACGGTCAATTATAATTGTCACTCGGTTTGAGGGTTGTGAACCCAAAGACGGCTGGTTAAACATACACGATCGTGGTGTTCCTTCTTCCCCGTTTCCCGAGCAAGATAGGTGTACTCGAGCTGACAGCTGGCGACCTCTGCAAAAACACCGGTAACTCCGGAAGTCGTGGATCCGCTACGAAGCGAAATCAGATATACTATTGCAGCAGTATGGCGCAAATAAACCCAGCGGTGGGATGGTGGGGATGGTGACATGTCGATCAGTCATACCACATATATATGGCAACAAAAATCCGGACTGGAAATAATCATCACAAAAGTGAACTGTTGTACATACCTTACCGTGTTCACCCCAAACATCGGGAGACCACTAGGCGAGTCAAATGCTGGCGAAAGCATACGTCCAAGATCGTCTGCGCGTTCCAGTAATATGTTCTCGCGCGAGAGGGCGAAGGCAGACAGGAGCCCGCCTAAGTAGCGAATTACTGTCTCAAAAAAGGGCGCGTAAACTTTCCTCGGTCTGTCCCGCGCATCGGGCGACGGTATGTCAACCGGCAGCGCAAACGTCGCGTTCTGGACGCGCGGCAAAGCACGAGCAAACTCGTCGTCGAGCCCCATGAGGATCATGGTGTCGAGGGAATCGTACATTGTGACGCCCCATCCATTGAAACTGGTGAGGGGTACGTATAAGCGCAGCGAATGCCGAGAATATGGATAGTCACTTGTCCACGCTCTGGTTCGTCAGCGGCTTCAGTTCGTCATGGGGCGCGGCGTGCAATTCGTAGCCCTGGTACGCATGGAGGAACGCTTGCTTGACCTCTTCGGCGCGCGCACGCCATTCGTCGGAGGTGGTCGGTCGGCCTGGATCGTACTGGTGCAGATGCCGCCAGTGGTCGAAGTCTAAATCGTTTAAATCGTCCGGGGCATGTCCAGCGGGTCGATGGGATGGTAGGCCGATGCCAATGTAATGCGGATTGAGAGTGTAGTACAGCGCGGCGCCGAAAATTAGTGCTCCCGCCACCAGCGCCAGGTGCCGTAATGCGACACGACGATGCACGAGTTTGGCCCACGCCCTTGAGAGAGGGGACCGTGGCCTCATCTGAGTGCGTCCTGGACGAGAGAGCGTCGATAGCTATAGTATAGAAGGCGTGGGTATCCTCACGCGGTTGACACGTGTACCAATAAGGGCAAATCGCTTCCCGAGAGCAGCGAGCGTGGTTTGGAGGAGAAAGTGTGTGGTGGGTACCCTGGCAATATATGGTGCTTCAGAGGAGCATGTTCTTCTGCCGAACGTCCGTCAAGACCATTTTTCTGGTGAAAACATGACGTTCGCCGTCGCGTAGGGTATGCCGCACTCAGCCTGCCTATAATCTGGATTCCGCCGTCGCGTGTCGCGTGGCGGATCAAAAGTTGGTGCTCCGCAGCACCCGGCCGTCGCTTTAGGATGCCACGGTTCCTGCAGCCAAAACGAACAGGCCACAGTTGGGTTACGGATCCTTGGCTGAAGACAGGGTAAAATTATGATTGATATCTAGCCTATAAATCTGCCAGTAAGCCAGCGTGATGGTCCAGAAAGCTGCTGTATATGGACTGTACGAAGTCTCGACGCATGCTATTCGAGTCCACGCGTAGTTGACGAACATCACTTGCTCGTCTTACTCTTCAATGAGGCGGCGACTTCGAAGAACATAACAGACAAACTCTGACATCACTGGACGGGAGCTTACTCGGATGAATGTTACTCCACTTGAGTTACAACGGCCGCATGCCGCCAAACTTAAGTATACGGGACAGTGCGAACATATATGATAGTCTGCGTTCTTAAGCGTGACATGTGTCTTCCATACCATTGAAATGTCCCTGAGTATACCCAGACAAAGCGAGCTTTGGGATAAAATTCACTGAAAGCACAGAAGAAGCTTCTATCATGGAATTGAAGAGGAAGACTGCGAATCTGAGGGTTAGTTTGCGTGTCGAGTTCTACGCCCTCGATTCCTTCATCGACACGTCATTAGCCTCCTTTGATCAATTGGAGAACTGCCTGCCTTGCAGATCCGCTACGACTGTGTTGCGCTTGTTTCGCAAACATTGTCTTCGCTTTGACCTTGACGATACTGATTATCGGGCTGTCCACCATAGCTGTATACCACCGAGGCGGTCCAGTCTACCGCCACATATTGATCGTTCGCACCAATATTCGTCCATGCAGCGGCTCGGGGCAAACATAGGGGGGAGGGCAGCGGCTGCTTCGCTGCCTCGGCATCTAGGTCAAAGCGGGTCTAATTGTGTTTCCCCGCATCCGGGGACCCCGCTTCTCACGGTGCGGGGTATATGTATTGTGCATCGATCGCGTGTGTGCGGCATCCGGAGCCTGCGAACTGCTGCGAAGCACTCTGCCTATTTTCCTATCACTGCGAATGAGGAGCGCTTCCCGTACAGAACTCGAAGCTGCAAGACAAGTGCATTCGACGGATGGAGCGGAGCGCAGGGCTGTTTGATCACAGCGATGCCTGATCTCCGTAGAGAGGATGATCGCCCAAGTTACGGCCGTCCCAGCAATCGACCCCTGTGGTGTCCTTGCGCATTGTCCCTGTCATGAAGAACACGGTGAGCCAATGGCGATCGCGTGGGTGCCTGATATACTGCGTCTTACGTTGCGGTGGTCAGCTGGTGGTATGGAAATGGTAGTTCCGCGTCAGTGCACAAGCCGATGCGAGGCGTTTAGATACGAGGGGAGCAGGTATGCAGGAAGGAGCTCCTGAGTACGTTTGCCCTGATCGCGAGATGCACTCACGCAGGTTTCATGAGTGGGCGCTAAAGGGCGCTAAGAGCGAAAATAATCACGTGTCGGTCCCAAAAGGGTAAGGCGCCGTCTAAACGCCCGGACAAGATCGGGCCGTTCCCGGGGAGGAGGGATTCGTGCTCGCTTGGGAAGAGCATGAGATGATTAGGACGGTGACAAGTGGGACTGATTCGGAGTGGGCATATGATACGCCTCCTCTCATGCGGATGGAAATATGTTCCCTCTTCTCGTCTCGGTCGTATATCAGTCACAAGGCCATTTACTCACCCCTGTCTGACCCATACCTCCCTGCCTAATCCCCCCGCAATGTCTGGCTTTGCCTCCTGGTTAAAAAGAGCAGCAGGCGGACACGCCAAATCCGACTCGAGGAGCGAACCCAAGGCCGCATCTTCGTCTGCCGTTCAACCCCAGCAACCCCAGCAGGCCGCCAAACAACCCGCACCAGTTCCCGCCCCGTACCCCCCTGTTGAAACTCTCCCGCCAGCAATGCTTCGACACGGTGAATTCGTCGGTTCGCTCGACTGTGGTACCACGTACGTTGTCGATTTAACGCGTTTTATTGCACCGTCTGACGTCCGGGCAGGTCCACGCGGTTCATGATTTTTGACCGCTATGCGAACGTTGTCGCTCAGCATCAGATCGAGTTCCCTCAATACTATCCTCAGCCAGGGTACGCACCTCTCATCACCCTTGAATATACTCTTTGACTCATACATTTGCTCTATGATAGATGGCATGAGCACAACGTCGACGAGATGATGGAGACTTGCAACGATTGTATCGAGCGTGCTTGCGAGGAGCTCGTGAGGTTGGGATGGACGAAGGAGAGCGTGAAGACCATCGGTAAGTCTGTTTTTCCGAACCTGAGGACATCATCACATCAGAGAATGCAACAAACGTAGCCACTCAGGCTTGCGACCAATGTGGAAGGTCCTGTAGTTCGCTGGGAGAGGGACAAACCTCGCTTGTGCATCGGGCGGTATCCCTATAGGGGTATCTGTTGCACATCATATTATTTTTCACGATGCTAACACTTTTTGTTTGCAGGCATTACCAACCAACGCGAGACTACAGTCGTCTGGAGCAGAAAGACTGGAAAGCCTCTCTCTCACGCTATCGTATGGGACGACGTTCGTATCCGTAACAACGTCGCACACTTCGAAAACCAGCTTAAGAACGTTGGTATCGAACTCAACGGTGAAATCAAGAAGGGCGACGACGGTATTAAGGCTTTGAGGACCCTGTAAGTTCTATTTGACCTTTAATCCGTCGTTTACAAGATCACTCACATCCTCTCCAGCACCGGACTGCCGCTTTCCACATACTTTTCGGCCATCAAGCTCCGGTGGATGATTGACCATTGGGATGCCGTTCGTAAAGCGCACGACGAAGACGACCTCTTATTCGGTACCGTCGAGTCTTGGATCGTATACGTGCGTATTTTCCACGAGTCTTACATTCGAATCACCGTCTCTAACTTTCCTCCTACTTAGTCTCTAACTGGCGGTGTTAACGGTGGTATCCACATCAGCGACGTGACCAACGCGTCGCGCACGCTGCTCATGAACCTGAAGGATCTGCAATGGGACCCCGTCCTGCTCCAGTTCTTCGGTATCAAGGCGTCCGTGCTCCCGAAGATCGTCTCGTCCTCCGAGAAGTACGGCAAGATCGCGTATGGCTCGCTCAAGGGTGTGCACATCGGTGGACTCGCGGGTGACCAGCAGGCCGCGCTTGTCGGTAACAAGTGTTTCTCCAAGGGCGAGGCGAAGTGCACCTACGGCACAGGTGCCTTCCTGCTCTTCTGCACGGGTGAGGACATTGTAGAGAGCCAGCATGGTCTTTTGACCACTGTAAGTGGGATAACCGTCTTTCGGGCTCTCAGCGTCTGATCGCCTCTTCTCCATAGGTTGCGTACCAGAATGGCCCGAACTCGAAGCCGGTATACTCTCTTGAAGGTTCCAGTACGTGATTTTTCGTACCTTCAGCTTGCCCAACGATCTCATGTTTTCTTCCAATAGTCGGTGTCGCTGGAAGCGCGATCAAGTGGCTGCGTGACTCTATGTACATGGTGGCTACCGCCGCAGACGTGAACGTTCTCGCCGATAAGGTGAAGGACACCGGAGGAGTTTACTTCGTCACGGCGCTCGGAGGCCTGTTCGCCCCGTACTGGGATCCCAGCGCCACCGGCCTCATCGTTGGTCTCTCGTCGTACACCACTCCCGCCCATATCGCCCGTGCTACATTGGAGGCCAACGCTTTCATGACGCGCGCAGTATTAGAGAGCATGAAGCTCGACTCTAAGGTCGAGCTGAAGCACCTGAAGGTCGACGGCGGCATGACGAACGGTGACAAGGTCATGTCCATCCTCGCGGACTACGGCGGCTTCAGCGTCATCCGCCCTGAGATGCGAGAGTGCGTATTTTCATCTACCTCTCCTCTTTGAGTCGTGTCTGATATCATCTTAATAGGTCCACGGCTCTCGGCTCTGCGATCCTCGCAGGAAACGCGCTCAACCTCTTTGGTTGGGACATCTCCAAACCGCACACCTTGGAGGAAGTTAACACCCAGGGCAACACGGAGTTCAACCCTGAGATGTCGCACGAGCAGCGCGAGAAGGCCTGGAAGGGCTGGCAGCGCGCTGTGGAGAGGGCGCGAGGGTGGGAAATCGGCGTCGATGAGCTGTGATTCCCTCTCGTTATCTTACAGAATTTCTGTCTTCTGGGTCGGTCTGGACAAGTGATAAATGTGTACTTTCTATTGTATAAATAGCTACTGAGGTTGAGGTACTTACTGTAAACCATACCACGAATATTGGTTTCGAGCTAGTCTTTGGGAGTGCACCGCGGAGACCTCGGACGAGATGAAGTCGATCTGACGCCGGCAATTCACTCCGGTCCACTGATCGATAGGATCGCGAACGTCTTGGCTTCTACCACTGACGTCCCTCCTTCGCACCCTTCAAAGAACTCATCTCGACAATAATATACTTGTGCTGTATCTCATTTGAACATTGAAGTGATTCCAACGCACTACCTGGCGAAGCCGTCCTTGATCCAGGGCCGTACTCAAGATAAGGTCTTTGGACTCTCTTGCAGCTGGTATTGGTGGTATCAGCTCTCGAAGCCACACCATTCATTTCCCCGTATTGAATACGGATTTCAAGAATCCGGTGCGTTCTTTCTCGTTTTTGCGCTTCAGATGTCCTCCAGTTGATCGTTAGTGGATGTAGACCGCTCGAAGTGCTGTTTGTAGGAATAGCCATGTCTACTTCTGCACGTATACCGCAGCTGAGCCAAAGGGTTGGCGGCACCATGCTGCGATCAGAGCGTGTGCCACTGGAACTCTGGCTCTACATAATCGAATCCTCGGATCTCTCAACAGAAGATATCCTGAACCTGGCCTCTGTGAGCAAATTCTTAGCATGGGTTGCCCAGCCGTTACTCTTCCGGAACTTCTCCGTCACTCAGCTGGGGGTGAAAAACGAGGGCACGGTGTTGCCTCGTCAGGAAGCATATTATCTAGAGCGGATGATGTGCAGATTGGACTTTGCGAAGTCTGAGCGTATCGCAGGGTCTGTGAACTCTGTCTCTATTCAGTACGTGGTGAAGGAGCTGGATCCCGAGATTCACGAATTCGTCGAGGCGGACAATGTTATAGATGCGGTCTTCGACGCTCTTCGTCATTTCCCGAATCTCAAGGCCTTCCACGCCCATAAGGTCCACTTCAACTCTCACCGTATCGACCAGCTGGCTGAGCTACCACGCTTCGAAGAGTTTCACATCGATACGTCCTCAGCCTCCGGAGACCTCGATATCACGAGGCTCCAAATACGGTATCTTACACTGCGTGGAGAGCTGAGTGGCACATTCGGCTGGTGGATACCCCTTCTTCGGTCTTCTTGCCTCACACGTCTCTCATATGAGGCCCCAAACTTGGCACGAGTCACGCCGTCGGATCCACAGGAACTTGTGTTTCCTGCGATGGCGACCGGTCCTTCGATGCAGTCGCTTCGTGTGCTGCGCCTTCCAGGATCCTCGCCGCTGTTCCCATGTTTCATCATGGCGTTGGCCAGATGTCCTGCCGTCGAGGAACTGTTCGTCGAGACCCTCACCCGTGGGGAACCAGGACTCATTCCACTCCCTCCACTGCCTCAGAGCGCCCTGCCACAGCTACGAGCGTTGAACGCGCCCTACCAGTTTGTTCAGCATTGTCTACCTGGTCGGCCTGGCATCAGGCATATCTCCACCACTCTGCCATTTTCTGCCAACGCTGAAGATTCTTTGTTCATATTACTGCATAACTCACAAGTGGAGGAACTGGTTCTGAAGGCACCGAGGATGTTCGTCAGGAAGATGGTTCCTGCGCTCTTGTCTTTCCGTCGTCTTAAGGGCCTGCATGTGGAGTTTTCTTGGCCACGCGATATTGAACATTGTCAAAGCAAAGATGTAAGTCGTTCGCCCACCCTCCGGTTTGCGCTTGACTCATGAAATGTTTTCTCAGATGTTAGATTTGCTCAAGGCCATTGACTATCCGCCTGATTTGAAGTCACTCCGTGTGTTCATCGATTATGGCACGTCTTCTAGGTCGAACAGCAATACATCGAAGAAGGGTGCCGTCAAGGCACAAAATCGTATTATTCGACACATCAAACGCAAATGCCGGCGTATCACGGAAATCGTGTTCGATACTCCTAACAACCACATCGTTTGGAAGGACTTCTATACCAGTGAGTTGAATCTAAAGACACTGTCGATATCTAATGCTGACTTGTCGGAAGAGCCTATAAAGTGGTACGAATGGTCGGACTGTCGGATTCCGTTATCCTAGTGAATGTTAAAGCTCTGAAGCGAAACTTGTCTTTCAACACACTACCTGCTCGTCCGTCCGAGGATCTGGTGATCAAATCCCTCGGTCTCAACCTCCCGCCCCTCCACCCCTTGGCACTTGGCACTTGGTATGGTCTCAACCGGTCGACCACACAACCCTCGTCGTCCGTGATGTGATGAGACCGAAGCGAGTAAACGCTCGGTACGTGAAAATTCCGTACGCGCATTGCCATCGGGTGGCAGGCGGTTTCGGACAGGCCATTCCCTATTCTCTCCTACCACTTGCAGCCTAGTCATGCAGGAACCGTTCACTTCATCGACAATCGACAGTACAAGCACGACATTGGACGGTCACATCTATGTTCACCGTCGTAGTGAGCACATGCACGACTATTGTGCAACCTTGGCAATTCCTGACGCGTATCACGTAGGCAATATCGTAACCGCTCCATCAATTCTCTATTGCAGACTGAGGGTACCCCAGTCTGAGTATAAGTAGGGTTAGCCGCAGACAGCATTGAATGTCTTCGCATCAAAGTTGTCTTCGATCCGGTCATTTCACACCGCCTCTGCAGGGCGTAGTCATTTCCGATGCAAGCCTGTGTAGGCTCCACTATATTCATGATGATGGATGCACTCGTGACGAGGCATTTTCACACAAGCACAACAGTTCTATACACATAGAGTATCAACGCTCTACGTCTGCATATACGTTGTCTAGGGATAGTGGTACGTCAATTTATTCTGACCAGGTAGCAGGTTTTGGAGATCCACAGTGCGCTGGCTGAATCTCGTAGGTCAATGCGAAGCGCGTCACGGCGGAAAAGAAGCAAGGCGTCGGGCGCGCCGCTCTGACTGCCTGTTTGATTGATCCGCCCACGTGCTGTGTCCGGACCGCTTGTGACGTTACAACATTGCCGCGTCCCTTCGCGATATAGGCTGTAAGGATCAATGGTCTGGCTAATTTGGCAGCGGCAGTGCTTCTTGCGTTGGGCAGCATTGTCTTCGACGGCGAACGATGGCCTACGATGGCCTACGTCGGGGGTACGGGGGGCACGGGGAAAGTATAAAGGGACTGACGATGTCGATTCATACCCCATCGCAGCCTTCGTTGTCGATAACTTGTCACTCTAACACCCCCGAGTCGCCAGATCCTCTTCCGCATAATGCAGTTCCTCCTCCCCCTCCTCACTCTCGCCTCTGCATTCGGTCTGGCAGTGTCCACCCCTGTAATCGCTCGCCAGGAAGCTGCACGCTTCGGTGTAGTCACTGTCTCACCGTCTACTGTCAGATGGAACGAGGTATGCATCTTGTACAGCAGCTTTGACATACTCGGTCTCATCACATATCGCAGAGCATAATCGTCACATACAACTCTACACGCGCCCTGGCGCAGCCTTTGACCCTGGACGTATACATCCAGGGAACGCGTGCCAATGGCTTCGTTCTACCTTACACGCAGCTCCAGCGTGTTAACGACTATCCAGCGGACGCTCACTCTTTGGCGTTCGAGACACAAGTAAGCCGTCATTACTCTACAATACGCCTTCAATTTCTGACCTGGTATGGTGACTTTCCAGCTGCCCGTACTCAGCACGAGCCCGACCAATGGCTACGAAGCCGACGTTTCTTATGCGGTCTGGGCATTCATCACGTTCCCCAACCCGGATTCTGACGGTCAATCGATCAACCTTGGAGGCGTGGAAGGCGGCGTCCAGGTGCTGGTAGACTAATCACCACGAACGGAATCCAAGGGTTAGGATATTTGCGGACCTTCTAACTATAATGACATGATAAACGGAACGGCTCTGATTGCTAATGAAGTATTGATTATTTACATCCCTCGCCTGAGAATGTTCAAGCTGATGGATAAGTAAGTATTGATCTCATGGCATCGTAGGATACTGTGCACTGTCTCAGTTACCTTCGGCTCTAGTTGTAATGATGATCTTGTCTTCTGGTGGCAACCACGAGTCGTAATCTGCGCACATTCTATGTTACCACATGCAAGTCCTTGTGTACTCGTCGTAGTAAGTTGTTACTTGCACGCTTCTCTCAGCCCCTCAACTGTCCCCCAAAGCGTGTAAGTGAACAGACCCATCCATTAAACGTATCCAGGGCCGGCCTAGCACAGCGACAGTGTCATTAAAAACATAAGAAGTCCAAATCAAGTCCATATAAAACGAGATGCAATCACAGCGACCCATGAGAAAACGGGGCCCAGAGATAAAGAGTAGAAACAACCCGCGCAATCAGAACGGTCAGCGCATCAGGATGCTATTAGAGTCTTCATGGGGTGTCCGGAACACCTTGGTGTCCGAGCCCTGCTCTATACTCTCGAGGCGCAGGCCATCAGGGATGAACCTGCCCGGCCAGAATGGCACATATACCAATATGGCGCAGAAGAGCGGAAGAGTGTCTAAGCCATAGAAGTAGCCTTCGGTTGTGCTTAGATGGCTCTGGTACCCGCCTGCAAGCTCGATGCTACGGTAGAAAGATCGGACCTGGACCCATCGTGTCGGTAAACAAGTCATGAGAGGCTATAGTCTTTCACTCACCAAGATGCCGAGACAGCTGAGGCACATGATGCCAGCCAGAGACCGCCAATCGTTTCGCCACCCTTCGTGTTCATCTTGACACCAAGTTCGATTCTCCTCTCGTCGCACGAGATATAGGAATCGCAGGAACATCGCCGTGAACACGACGAATGATATGAGTTGCAGGAGTAGGCCGACGAAGAATATCTGTCAAATAGATGAATGGCGTTTACGGGGTATCACAACTTTGTTGCACGCACATGGGCACCGAGCTGAGCAGTATTGCCTCCAATAGACGAAATGCCTCCTCCTCCGGCCTAGCAACAGTTGTCAGTCAATACAACCGCTTGAAAAAATTACTAGGCTTCTTATATACCTGTATCATAAAAGTTACGACGTCTGAACAGACGAACACCAGAGTAACACGTTTTGCAGGGAGGGCGAGGTGGCGGGTGCAGCGAAGCCATACTGCCAAGCGCCCCAAGAGCATATACATGGCCGCAATAAAGCCACACGGCGCGAGAGTGACTTGCATGTTCATACCGATGTACAGGCCGATGCTGTCGGGATTGTTGTGTTCGGCGAATCGCATCGCAAGTCCAGCGGCGTAGACTGAGGCAGATATTCCTCAATATGTCGGAGAAAGGTAGGAGAAAAACGAAATGACGTACAGTATCCTCCGATGACCATGGCCAGCATGTACCTTCCGCCAAATTTCCAGGTGCTCCATGTATGTATCAGCGTGACGCTAAGAAAGCAGACTGTCGCAGCAAGTCAAAGGCAGTTAGCACATTTGCTACGCCAAGCAATATTGGTTGCTTACTAAAGCCTATAGCGGCGAGGGGGACGGAAGGAATGTATTTCAGAATGTTCCTGGGATCATCCTTAGCATCGTTAATTTCAGTCTGGTTTGTGGCAAGCTGGAAGGTCTCAAGAAAGGTGGTCGCCATCTGGACCGGGGGAGGTAGAATGGTGGATGGGAAGTCGTGAAGAACATTATCCTCGCTTGTACGTATTTATGTGCCCCCTCCTTCCAACGAGCTGTCCCCGTTGATGAATTGTGGACGCACCCAACCTCCATGCCATGGACGGCCGGAAGCGCGATCCTGGGCGCCAGCTTGCCACAGTCAGCTGGTATGACTAAAACTGCTGCTTTGTTGCGCGGGGAGCTCAAGAGTGATGGCAAGGCGATATCTGTATGCTATGCGCAGCTACTGCGCACGCTGAACGTAAATGAGCCTGGAAGAACGATAGTGGATATAGCGCTGCTCACTTGAGATGGTAGAGGTTTCTTAGGAAGCGCTGCCTCGTCCGGGAGCGACGACTGGGAGTTACTGCAATAACAACACTGATTAGATATGCGAAAACCAAACTACAATGTAGCGATACCATTGCCATGATAATCAACAGTCAAGATGTGACTGAGAAGGAATATGCGCTTGTGCTTGCGGGAGAGCAGATAAGCTTGGCAGGCAATGCATACAGCATCGTGGCGCAGCGCAATCGGTGATACCCAGACCTTCTCACCGCGGACCTGAAGTTTACGTTGTGCTATACCTAGAGTCCCATTGGTTCCCGGCCCAGTATGAAGGCGCCAATAATGAGAAGGGCGAGGCATCAGTGTCCTACAAGTACTGGCAGGAGCCCAGCCCGACCGATTCTCCGCACAGCGCAGCACATCTGGTTCTGAATGTTGGAGAAGATGTGAGCTCATGAACTGCTGTGCAGGTTGAGCAAAGCATGTTACCGCCGAGATACGGTCCGGATATGAGTCCTGCAGTAGGAGTCGCAGCAGCCCAACAAGAGGTTTAGCCCGCCCACTCTTCTCTTATGAGTACCTGCACCGTGCCTGATCGCCACAACCGCTCGAAGGCCTTCAAAGGTTCGCGGCCAAACATCTTCATCCATGGCCATCAAGCCGGCGACCACGATGAGCAAAAAAAAAAGTTCTGGCAAACCAGGAACGAACTGGAGAGGTACTCATCCATCGTCGCGGAGCTTAAAATATCGACCGATCTTGATCTAGTAAGATCGGATTTTCCCAGGATTTCTCCCGCTTACCACCAGCGCCGCCGCACACAACTGGCCTCAGTCGCCACCTCCCAGTCTGGAGCATGTTGTGAGTAGGAATGCAAGTGTACGAATTTCATGCCACCGGTCGCTGAAGAATATAACACCCAAACAGGCCCTCCACCCCGCGGGTTTCATCCGTTGTTCCCGCGCTTGACTGTGGGAAACGCTTAGCCACTGTATGTATTGCCTCTCCGCCATTCATACGAACCTGATTATCTCTGCTCAGAAATTACCTGAACGCTTGGGCTAAAAGGCCGTAGTGACAACAAGACAGATACGCACCAGCGACATCCCGCGAGGCTTCATTGACCCGCTTAATTATGGTGGGAGAGAAGCTTCAACGCCCCTGGAATAGCCGTCTCTCCAAGGGAGGTGGTACCCTCCCAGTCACAGGAGCGTCTTTCAAGCGTGCCGTACCCTGTTCCTCCTTTTTCCACATGGTCCATCGATCTAAAATGACGGCTGTCACCATCGTTCGTTGGCTATATAACAAGGCCCTGGCTGGCTCCTTATCGCACCCTTGAGTCCACTTCTCCCTCTCCCGCCCATCTTGCCGCCCTTTTCTCCCCGTTTCTGCTCGCTTTCGTTCCTAAGCGAGCCTATACATTTCTACACCAAGCGTACATATCTATTATGGGCTACCTAGCAATGTTTCGCCGCGACGACGGCGATGACGTGAATTGCGGCACCGGCGGTGGCGATACAACCAAGTTTGGTCTCCGCGTTGCGTCGGTCTTCATCGTCATGGTCGGATCAATGTTTGGTGCTTTCTTCCCTGTGCTCACCAGGAGGACGAAGTGGCTTGCGCCTCGCGTGCCCAAGGGTGTTTTCGATTTTGCCAAATATTTCGGCAGCGGCGTCATTGTAAGTTCACTCGCTTCCCGTTCTACGAGGATACGTTGTTCACACAATTACCTCAGATCGCCACTGCGTTCATTCACCTCCTCGACCCCGCGCTCGACGAGCTCGGATCGTCATGCTTAAACCCCGCCTGGGGCGATTATGTGAGTACTCGATCCCATTTTCCATCGAGCCACCCGCTGATAGATGTTCTGATGCAGCCCTATGCTCTCGCCATCGCCATGCTCAGCATCTTCCTCATCTTCATCACCGAACTCATCGCATTCCGCTGGGGCAGCGCCAAGCTTGCCTCACTCGGCATAACACACGACGCTCACGGTCATGGTCTCACCGGGCAGCACGCCGCACATGGTCCCGAAGCCAACACCGGGAACGAGGTGGATGAGATCCGCGTACAACCGCCAAACGACCTCGAGACGGTGTCGTTCGAGAAAAAAGACATGAAGGATCTGGAGACGCAGATTACACACGAGAGTGTGGTTGACACCGCGGCCACCCAGATCATCGGTGTTGCCATCCTAGAGTTTGGTGTGCTTCTTCACAGGTAGCGTTCAAATCATTTCTTTGCTGCTGAAACGCTGACAATTGTGAAACAGTGTTCTAATTGGACTAACGCTGGCTGTCACCGACGACTTCAAGGTCCTCTTCGTCGTCATCATATTCCATCGTGCGCCGTCATGCTATCTCACTGTTGGTTTGATTCTCACAGTATTCTTTCCGCAGAAACATTCGAGGGTCTTGGTGTCGGCTCACGGCTGGCATATATGGACTTGCCGCAAGAATACCGTTGGGCACCCTTCCTTGGAGCGTTCCTGTACGGTATCACGACTCCAATAGGTAACGCCCAATTTGGTGCCGCAGAAGTTGCTCCATTTACTGACATGTCCCCTTAGGCATCGCCGTTGGGCTTGGCGTTCGCTCGACGTACAACCCCGACAGTACTAAAGCGAGCATCGTGAGCGGCATCCTGGATGCGCTCAGCGCGGGAATCCTAATATATACAGGCCTTGTGGAGGTACGTCGGTCCGAAGCGATGTCGTTATGCATGCGTACTGATGACGTACTGTAGCTGCTCGCGCACGAGTTTTTGTTCAACAAGGAGATGATCAATGGCTCGAACAAGAAGCTCGCATATGCGATATGCTGTATGTTGGCAGGTTGCGGTATCATGGCGTTGTTGGGTCGTTGGGCGTGAACCTGCTACGCTTTCGACGTTGTAGCTTGTAATGTACCATCCTTGTTATTATTTTTTCTGCTGTGCTCAACGCTTCATATCGGCGGCAAGTTTAATATGGATGACTGCGAGGGTACTCACTTTTGACGCTCTCGGCCTGTGACGCGAGCGCTTCTCGACGCAGGTCTCAGGAAAACTCGCGTGAAGGCGCCCGCGGCGTGAAGCCCGCGCGCGCGCGTGAACGGGCGTGAACGGCCCAAGCGCCCGCGAACGTTTGCTCGCGCTTCACGCCGCGAGCGAGGTCTCCCCCGCGAGGGGCGAGCAAACGTTTCGCAGATCCCACGTGGGGCAGGCGCTCTGGATGAGACTGCGACGGTACTCGCTGTTCGCAATAAAAAATCGATTTTTCCCTGCTCTTCTTTCTCACACCGCACGACAACATCGACGACGACGACGACCTCTCAACCAACACTGAGACAGCTTGATTGCTGTTCAATCACAACGACTTCGTTCACAATCACAAATCCGAGCACAAATGATGAAACACCGCCGCGCTATGCTGCTCCGGCGGGACGACACTTTGAACTGTGGCAGCGGAGGGGGCGACGACGCCGACATGAACCTCAGAATTGCCTCTATCTTCATTATTATGGTAGGCTCGATGTGCGGGTCGATGTTCCCTGTGCTTTCCAGGCGGACGAAATGGCTCAATAGCCGCATGCCAAAGAGTGTTTTCGACTTTGCGAAGTACTTTGGCAGCGGTGTGATTGTAAGTGTATATCATTGTCCTCACAACTTCCTCGTTAAACCTCCCGACAGATTGCGACGGCGTTCATTCATCTGTTGGACCCCGCTATCGATGAGCTCAATTCGCCTTGTCTAGCGCCAGGTTGGAGTGAATATGTGCGTCCAAGCTGCTCTATTTGCTTCCGTCTCATGTAACTTATACATCCGCTCCCTTCCCACAGCCGTACGCACTGGCGATAGCGCTGATCAGCATCTTCCTAATCTTCATCGTTGAGATCGTCGCATTCCGCTGGGGGAGCGCAAAGCTCGCCCGCCTCGGCATCTCCCACGACCCCCACGGCCACGACCCCATCTCTGGCAACCCCGGCGTGCCCTTTGCGCACGGCCCAGGCCTCGCCGACGATCCCCCTGTCGTCGTCCGCACCCCGAGCTCGTCGCAGCAGGACATCGTCGAGAAAGAGCGCGACATCGAGGAGGTGCAGGACGAGGGGGAGCGCCATCATCCCAGCCGCCTCGCGCACGACCTCGAAAGCGGGCATTCGCATGGGATGGTGCATCCCAATGTCGCTGAGAAGCACCAGGGTCATGGGCATGGGCACGGGGGCGCGTTCGTAGATTCTGCCATTACGCAGATCATCGGTGTCGCTATCCTAGAGTTTGGCGTGCTGTTGCACAGGCGAGTCGCCCTTTCCGGTGTCCCTGCCAATAGCGTATTAACACCCCGCATATAGTCTGCTTGTAGGCCTCACCCTCGCAGTGACGCAAGAATTCAAGGTCCTTTTTGTCGTCATTGTATTCCATCGTACGTCGTGCATACACCCACTTCCCTTCCGTATCCGCCTTGAACTAACACGCGTGCACACAGAAACCTTCGAAGGCCTCGGAGTGGGCTCTCGGCTCGCAGACATGTCCCTCCCGCACCAGTACAACTACGTCCCCGTCCTCGGCGCCTTCCTCTACGGTGTCACCACCCCCATTGGCGTCGCAGCCGGCCTCGGTGTCCGCTCGTCCTACAACCCCGACAGCACCACCGCGAGCATCGTCAGCGGCGTGCTCGATGCCTTCAGCGCGGGCATCCTCATCTACACCGGTCTCGTTGAGGTGCGTCTCCTTCTCTCTGGCTATCTGTTTTGCTTGCTCATGTTATGTGCCCGGTACAGCTGCTCGCGCACGAATTTTTGTTCAGCAAGGAGATGATGGAGGGCTCGAACAAGAAGCTCGTTTACGCGCTGGGCTGCATGATGCTCGGCTGCGGACTGATGGCGCTCCTCGGACGCTGGGCGTGATTCGTGACTCTGTTCCGCAAGCCCACGCGCCCAAGCAAACGACCCGCCCGATATCGTTATCCATATCTCTATTCCCATCGCATTGCATTCACAGTCCAAGATCAAGCAGCATTGTAACACCACGCAAGACAGACCAACAGCAACAGCAACGTCGGTTCTGCACAATTATAACATAATCATACGACTCCACCACGACAACATAACACAATATCACAATACACCACGCATACACGAGAACGAGAACGAGACACGCATATTACTAGGCCCGCTCTGAAGACTACATCGCATTTCGCATACCTGACACAAGAAATGATACCTTCTAGATTACTTATATCCCTAGTCGCACCGAATCCTGCATTTCTCTTTGACTTGCATCTGTAGCGTACTGCGTCACTGGCAACGGAGGCGGTGGATGTAGGTGTGTATGGATACGAGGAGGGGGTCCGTGCAAGTCTGGCAATAGCGGTCGACTGTCGATGAAGCGAATTTTGTTTCCTGTATGACTAGGCTGCCAGTGGTAGGAGATAGTGGTAGGTGCCTTGAAATGAGACAGCCTGCTACTTCACGAGATATGTGCTCTGCGTTATCGAACATATTAGTACTGTACCTGAGGTGTCTGCGGCAGGTGAAATTCGAAGTCCGCTACTTCCTGCCCGCCAGTCGAGTGAACAGACTAAACATACATACCTACAGACCCTTCTCCATGGTTCACATAGATTGATCGCGTTGCACAGTCATAAGGTGAGCTGTTTTGATTCAGGTACGTCCTGACATCAAGGAATTGATTTGATTCTACTACCCGCAGCCCAATTGCCACGGCTGTTCGAATTATGATTGCGCAGTAGTACATAGCAGAGAGTCAAGGCTTTCGACATTGATCTACAACCGCCATGAGGAACTTGACTCAGGCTCCTGCTCTCGTTGTACAGCAGCTGATCTTGCTGTTGTATCCTGCTGCTCTGCTCATCGGGTTTACCTACATCGTTGGGAATTCCGTTCGATATCACGTTCCTACCTGGATCACCGTCATTGCAGCGATTATCAGTGTGCCTCTCGTCCTTGCATCTCGAATAGCATTCAGGCGATGGTCGACCAAGCGTAGAGCCGCTCGTCTTGGCGCTGTTATGCCACCTTCATGGAACGGAAAGAAGATAGGCAACATCGACATCGGAGCGAGGTTGAGGAGGTCCTGGAAGAATGGTTATCTGAGTGAGATAACACATATTTCGGGGTGACACCGATTAACGTAGATGCATGCACGCAACAGGTGATCACCTGTGGGATACGATGCATGAAATTGGTCCGACATACGAGTTCTACTGTGTATGGAACTCTACCTTTGTCACCTCGGATGCAAATGTCATCAAGGTGACTCGTTCTCACACCAATAACTCAGACATTTGAGTTGTTAATGCTCTAATCGTATCGCAGACAATTCTAGCCACTGATTTCACGAACTATGTTAAGGGTACGTCAAGCACTAACCAGACTGAGTACTTTGCTATATACTTATATAATACCTTACAGGGGAAGGACTTAGGGTCCCCATGCATTCGGTCCTGGGCACGGGCGTATTCAATTCCGATGGTCTGTATTCGTTAGTCAATAATGTTCCACCATCACTCACCATGCTGTACAGGTGAAATGTGGAAGTATGTTTGAAGGCCTCGCGTGATAGACATGTTCATTGAGTTCCTCATAATTAGATTCCACCGCTCCATGACGCGTCCGTTCTTCAACCGCGATAGGATCAGTCATTTTGAGATTTTTGATCGACATGCTGGTGAGTAGCACACTGTCTAGTAGCTCACAAGATGTTCTGTTGACCTAGTATCGACTATCACACGTAGAGCAGGCACTGTGCAAAATGAAGGAACGCCTGCGGTCAGGATACTCAGTAGACTTCCAAGTGAGCTACTTTATCAGAACGGTAGTGATAAGTACTCGACTCATTATTCAATACCTAGGATCTCATTTCGCGCTTCACTCTCGATTCAGCCTCAGAGTTCCTCTTTGGTACTTCTGTGCATACTCTGCAGAGCTCTTTGCCCTATCCGCACAACGCTCCGTCATACCTCAGCCAACAAGAATCTACTACCTCCGAGGACTTCGCTAGAGCTTTTGCACAAGCGCAGATGGCCATCGCTCAGCGTGTAAGGAGAGGCTGGGCATGGCCTTGGTTCGAGTTCAGACACAGCGAAACAGATCCTCATATGCGCGTGGTGGATACTTTCCTCGAGCCTATTCTCAAGGAAGCGTTGCGGAAGACTAAGGATAAGGAATGGCTGAAGAAAGAAATTCAAGACGACGAGACGCTTTTAGACCACCTCGTACGCTTCACTTCTGGTGAGTCTTGCGCAGAAGATACGGAATCGGAAACTCAGATATATTCTCTTCTTATACAGATCCTGTCGTACTTCATGACGAGGTCCTCAACATCATGATTGCTGGTCGCGATACGGTGAATTAATCATGGGGTTCTGGGTAACAGGCTTCGCGACTGACATTCAGTATAGACAGCGTCCGTGCTGACTATGGCAATTTATTTCCTATCTCAGTACCCAGCCGTACTTGCACGTTTGAGGGCAGAGATACTGGAACACGTCGGCTCTGTTCGCCGACCCACCTATGACGATATTCGAGACATGAAGTGTCTCAGAGCTGTTCTCAATGGTGGGCGAGTCCTCTCCATTTTTATGAAAGTATATTCAACTACTTCAAATTCAGAAACTATGAGACTTTATCCTGCCGTGTAAGCCTCTACTTCTATCATCACCGTAACAATACTAAAGGCGTTGTTCCTCGAGTAGACCGTGGAATGTGAGGTAGGGTTGAAAAAGTTACCTCCAGGGCTACGCTCAATTGCTACTGTACCTATCAGGTTCGCTGTATCCGACGCCGTAGTGCCAAGCGCAGACCCTGAACGGCCTTATTTTGTACCTGCCGGGACACCGTTGAGTGACTTCCTGAACATCGGTTTATCTTTATTGACCGATTTAAACAGCATATCATACTCAGTCCACTGTATGCACCGACGCAAAGATTACTGGGGGCCTGACGGTCAGTCTTACATATTGTTCCTTTGATCCTCGTAGCTGAGTGTTTTATGATGCAGCGGAGGAGTTCGACCCGAATCGCTTCCTCGACGAGCGCGTGCACAAATATCTTACCCCCAATCCTTTCATCTTCCTGCCATTCAACGCTGGACCTCGTATCTGTCTCGGACAGCAGTTTGCGTACAACGAGATGTCTTTCTTCCTCATTCGCCTTCTTCAGCAGTTCGAGAGGATCGAATTCGATTTGGACTCCCAGCCACCGGACTCGCGCCCTCCTGCTGAATGGGCTGGCTGCCCCGGGCGCAAGGGTGTTGAGAAGTTTTGGCCAAAGGCCCATTTGACGTTGTATTCGGAGGTGAGTTCGATGCGCGTCCGTCCAAGCTGTGTTTGCTGAACTCATGATGTCTTAGAGTGGTATGTGGGTGAAGATGAGGGAAGCATTGACAGAGGGTGATCCTGTTTAATCGGCGAGGGATTGTTGGAATTTGGTACATTCTAAGGAATCACGGAAACGACAGAAATATGCATCCCTACTTGATGTTTACTGTATAATAACAACCTCAAGGCATGAAATTTAGGGTCTACTACGTCCGACTTTCCGGCCCGGTGTACCCGCGCCATATTCAAGCTCGCCGCCAGCCTCGTGTTGAACTTGAACTTGAACGTGAACTTGCCTATCACAGAGTGTCAGCGAAAACGATCCCGCTGACCTGTACTATATTCTACTTGAAGCAAGGAGTAGTCAGCTTTGTGTTCCTCTCAAGGTTTGGAACTCCACGTTGATTGACCTATCTAGCTTACCTTAGAGTTGTTCTCAGGCCATGGACGATACTAACAGGATTCTACAACTTGAAGAGGCCGATCCTTCATACGATGATGGAAATCTCATTGTCATAGCAAACAAGGTGTATCATCGTGTACACCGCAGTGTGCTTCGCAACAAGTCTGAGCTTTTCAAGGACATGCTCACCCTCCCACAACCGGTGACGGAAGAGAAGATGAACGGACTGCCAGTTGTACGCTTGACTGATTCTGCGGAAGAGGTAACATTCCTTCTTGACGCTGTCTACAACGGACTGAGGTAAGTCACGAACAATCGCAGCGATACAGACACTCCCATATTATTAGCTGAATTTAATATCATTTATAGACACCTCCAACAGCGGGATGTCCCCTCTTGGGAAGATATCAAGAAAGCATTGTCTTTGGGTACAAAGTATCAGCTTAACTCCATGAGGAAGGAAGCCCTCAGGTACCTTGACTATTGGTATCCAAATACGATCGGACAATGGGACGAAGTCGAGGACGACACCTCCGATCATGCGATTTCAGTTGTCAACGTCGCGCGTTCGTTCAATCTTCGAGAGATCCATCTCCGAGCACTCTATCAGTGTTGCTCGCTGGACGTCGAAGTTTTGGTCAATGGGCATATCTCGGATAGCGGCGTTCGGGATAAACTTTGTTCGGAGGACCTGATTGCTTGCCTAAAAGGGAGGGAAAAGCTCTTGTTTGCTCGTAGGCGAATTCACGAGGCATTCTCGCGGGATCGTCTGCACCAAATCGTGGCTCAGGCCTCGTGTCAATTTAGGGGCCAAAAGCTTTCATCATGCTCGTTCAAACTTCCAGCGACATTCCTAGTCATCGAAAATGAGGCTACCGAGGAGACGTACGATCCCCTGGCCTACGACTACAGAATTAAGACGACTGCTCTGAACGTGGGTATATGTCGCGAATGTACCGATGCGTTCTGTCGGCATCACCTGCGATTACGCCAGGAGATCCTCGATAAGTTAGATACATTCCTTGAAGTTCCAAGCATGATTCCGTGAGTCTCTTTCAGTGCATTCGTGTCAGTAAGCGGTATGCTGAACACCTTGCAACCCAATAACCGAAGAGAAAATGCACGACTCTTTCTTTACAAGCTGTACAGCAACCTGAGCGCAAGCAGACGAGGAGTCACGTCATCGGTAGTTCATCAGCTGGTTAGTAAAAGGCAACCTCAAGAGTCAATGGCACAATGTGCAATCAGAACTATATCATTTGTTCGGTCTACGTCCATACGCCTAGTCCAACGTCACCTGGAGGCTAGTAGATACTCCTCCAAGGTTGATTGCTTGACCATCCGCGTCTGGGTTCTTGTACGTGATAAAGGTCCAGATGGCATAGGAAGTGTTGGCTTCGTAGCCATTGGTCGGGCTCGTAAAGATCACAGGCAACTGGAGGAAGGACAGAATAGTCAGAGACCCGCGTATCGAAAAGAGAGACGACTATTCACTTCAGTTTGGAATATCAAAGCAGTTCCATCCGGCGGGAAGTCATTGACACGTTGGAGCTGGGTGAACGGTTGAACGAAACCGTTGGCAAGTGTTCCCTGGATGTAGGTGTCAACGGTGATCGGTTGCGCCAGGGCCGTAGTTGCGTTGTAAGTGACGATTATGCTCTTACGGACATGTAGTAAGCATCAAGTTGCATAACGGAGTGGTATGAGATGCATACCTCGTTGAATCTGACAGTAGACGGAGAGACGCTGACAAGGCCGAAGCGTGCAGCTTCTTGGCGAGCGACAACAGGGGTTGAAACTGCCAGCCCACATGCAGAGGCAAGCGTAAGGAGGGGAAGGAGGAGCTGCATTGTATGAAAGAGAACCTAGCGACTCGGAATGTGATATGGGTTGTCGACAACAAATGCTGCGATGAGATCAACCACCATCGTGAGCCCTTTTATAACTTTTCTCATATTCCGATGTTCTTGACCAAGGGCATCACTCGCCGTCGAAGACATTGCAGACCAGCGCAGTAGTAAGCTTTGCCGATACTAATTCCGCCAATTGATTGATCTTCAGAGCCTGTGCCGTGAAAAGGCGACGATGTCAAGCCGTACGCAGTTCGACCAGAACACGCAGAACGGACCATCAACCGGGCAAGCAGAGCGGCGCGCCAGATGCTTTGCTTCCCACCGCCACGCATGTCCCGTTAACTTTGAGGAATGCAAACTAATTGCTGATATGCATAACTGCGCGATACCGCGTCGCGTCTTTAGAAGACGTATGCGCAGAGACCGTATGACTCTCAGGATTGCAGGTGTACTGTGCGGACATGCATCATCACAAGCACGTTCATCTTCATCATTATGAGTATAGTGAAGCTTACATAGGCTTGCATCGGAGATGACGACTACCGCCAGCAGAGGCGGTGTGCAGTCGCCGCATCAGCGGCAAGTTTGATGTAAGGATGATTAGCTTTATGAGACCATAGTTCGCGGCTATAGAAATGGGGTTGATCTGTCCCTATGAGCAGTGGGCACTGATGATGAAGTGAATACAAAGTGAATACGATGTTGCCTGCGTGATGCACGTCAGAAATTGCTCGATGATGATTGCAAGATACCCACGGGTCTAGTACTCACGAGAAGCTAAACGGATATGCATATTACATGCAGTGCTGCCACCGTCACGACGACGAGTGGCACTGGCATGGGATCTGCTCATCCTCTTGGTATGTACTATAAGGTACTATATAACTCTTCACTCAGATGGTTGGCTGATATTCAAGAGGACAGTGATTCGTTTGGAAGCTTCTAACAGCTAGCAACGGTTGCACCATGCAAAAGCAACATGCAAACCTGTTGTGTGCTGCCAGCAACACTTTCACGGTCGAGAGACAAGGACAGACAGTCTGACGAGGACTGGCCACAGTGGTTAGCGCTCGTGAGTGTTGGCTTATGTAAGCCACTATTGCGGCTCGCGCGGTGCCGCTGCAGTCGAGGTCGTTCACTACGACCACAACGTCCGAGACGACGGCGACCACGATGAGCGAGGAGGGTTATCCTTCTTCAGGCTGGGAAAGATCAGACAGCGAACAACATCCTTCCCACAATGCCTATACCAACATGCCACCGGCTACTCAATACCAGTCTCGCGACTCTCTGGATGTCCACGCCGGCGTCCCGCCCACTCCTACCAGAACAACCTCGCCGCCGCGGCTGAGCATTGACTCACCACACAGACCGGCAAATAGATGGCGAGATAGCACCGCGCCGGCCGCAACTCCTATCTCGATACATCCACCAGACGATGACAGTGTCCTGGGAAACGACTTTGAGGAAAATGTGCTGAGAGCACTTTGCGACTTGGATGTGAGTATCTACATATAACATCTGCGTACACTGTTGTACCGATAATTATTGGCTATTCAGTGCGGTGTGCCACTACTACTTGATCGAATTAAGCAGAGCATGGTCTCTTGCAAAGTAAGCGGCACCAGGACTCCTTTCCACGCTAGTTTTTGACCCCTGCATCCATCATCGCATAGGAAGTGTCAACCTTTCTGAAGAAACGAGCTATGCTGGAAGAAGACTATGCTCGTAATTTGCAGAAGCTAGCTCGAAACAGTGTCAAGGAATATCAAAACACTGATGGAAAAGCTGGGTGAGTATCTCGCCGTGTAATAAGACTAGCCTGGTCTAAGATTCCGTCCTCAGTACTTTCGTAAAATCATGGACAAACCTCATGAGGATGCATGAGGTCATCGGTGATCATCGGCTTCTGTGGGCGAAGGGTCTCAATGAGATGTCCGCAGAATTGAACAAGATAGCGGTCGACTGTGAGCAAGAGCGAAAATCAGTACGTGGCAATTACGCTCTCAGGACTCTGTCTGAAGTTTTCTCTATCAGACGAAAGACCTCGCTGTCCGTTACGAACGCGCTTTGCAGGAGGCCGAATCTGCGACGGAGAAAAGCAAGGCACGTGTAGAAGTGACAGCTGAGGAGCTCGAACGAGTTCTGTTACAGAAAGAAGGAGAGTCAGTCAAGGACAATGGCGTGCAGGGGCGGTCTCCGGGAGGTGTAAGTGGCAAGCGCGTCATAGGCAAAGCAGTTGCCAAAGGCGGGATGCTTTTGAAGGGTAAGAACCCAGGGAACGTAAGTCACAATCTCGTAATTTTCTTCTAGCCGAATGCCTAGCTTTCTCGTGCAGATTCAAAGACAAGAAGACGATATTAGGGCCCGCATGTCTACAGCGTCAGACACCTATCGCAAGAATGTCACTGATACTCAGGCCATACGTCAGGAATACTTCAACTTCCAATTACCACGTATATTACGTGTAAGTTGTCCTCTGTCGGCAACTATGAACATTGGTTACTCAGGTGCTTCGCCGATTACAGGCCCTGCACGGTATATCCGGCAATCTGGACTTAGGCACACAATATCACCTCAACAGATTTGCTATGCAATTTGAAGCCACTGTACTCAATGAAGGGACCACGCTCTCTCCGGTGGAGGAAGGCAGTGGGTTACTCCGATACGCTTGGTTTGCTGTATTCTTACTGTTGTCTGGTTTGCAGAACCCGGTCTTAAGACCATCATCGAGTCCATAGACAACCGTGGAGACTTCAAAGCGTACATGCATAACTATGCTTTCGCCCACGGAGGCGCAAGTCGGGGACCTCGGCGAGATGGTCCGAGAGAAGATGGATATGTACGTTTACACGCCCTTTTGTTTCGTCACCTCTGATTCGGAGCTGCATCTAGCTTCCTCCTATACCCGCTCCGGCCCATCGTGCAGCAAGTTCGCCTAGCACGTCCAATTCACAAATGCCTGACAAGGGCAGGCCAACGTTTGGCATCGACCTGGCTGAGCAGATGACCCGTGACGATGTGGACATACCGCCAATCATGGTCAAATGCTGTGAGGCGATTGAGAAGTATGGTCTTGACTTCCAAGGCATATACAGAGTTGGAGGTACGGTGACAAAGGTTGCAAGGCTGAAGGAGTTGCTCGATAAAGGTTAGTGCTTACGATTTAGATCGCGTGACGAATAAGAGACTGAGTGTTCCCCATTCCCCAGATCTTGACTCTGTGAATCTTGACGCGGACGAGTGGTCGTCGGACATCAGTGTAGTCACGAGCGTGCTTAAGCAGTGGCTAAGGGAGCTGCCTGATCCGCTGTTGACTTATCAATTGCATGAAAGCTTCTTGGATGCTGCACGTGAGTATGCCTCAATATGTAACCTTGCCGGAGGAAACTGACGTGCGACCCAGGAAACGAGAACGAACGGCTACGACACATACGACTTCATGAACGGGTAAATGATCTACCTGACTCCAATTATGCGACTATCAAGTACTTTTTGGGACACCTACATAAGTGAGTATTATTCCGGCGCGGCGAGGTAACGGCGAATCC
The DNA here is from genome assembly GCA_011032875.1 of Phlebia tremellosa. Lineage (NCBI taxonomy): Eukaryota > Fungi > Basidiomycota > Agaricomycetes > Polyporales > Meruliaceae > Phlebia > Phlebia tremellosa. The sequence goes on along the minus strand of JAAIFI010000047.1, from coordinate 20,584 downwards.
TGACCCTTCTCTACAGAGTTGTACAACACGAGGCAGAGAATTCGATGTCCGTCCAGAATCTGGCAATCGTTTTCGGCCCGACGTTGTTCAGTCAAGCGCAACCTGGAGTGAACGGCCATATGAATGGCATGGCAGACGCAGGGTTGCAGAATAAAGTAAGTAGCGTTTTCTTCTCACAGGGTCGAGAAGAGACACTTGACGTCATGTCCTTCGCATTATCAGGCCATCGAGACAATTCTGGAGCACTACACCGACATCTTTGTGGACGAAAACGAGGAAGCATGAGCTCCCGTTGTATCATCTTGCATACCACCCTGGGATATCCGTGGAGAATACCCTACTTCGCCTGTCTGTTTGTGCCACCATTGTATCGAGCTATCCGTGCAATGAGCTAGCTACTACCCCCTACGTATTTATTAGAGCAGGCCTCCACGGACAATTGTATTTATTCACCAGTGTACTTTCCGCTTATAATGTTGCATACTCTCGATGGGAAGGAAATGATATACTAATAGACTAGTTTCTCGCTACGCATCGGGGTGATCATCGTTGCGGCATGTTTATTGTGGGAAACAGAGACATCTATGAATACCCTGAGAGGAAACAGACTATAGAACCCCTAACCTAAGGGTATTTGTGATGTTCGGGAACAGAGGGAGGGAGAAAATTGCCATATTGTGCAAGTCGGGGTTAATGACGAGGTATCGGTGAAATCAGTGAGGTTCTGAAGATCCACAATTAGCAATGCCAAGTTAGAAAGAAAGATAGGCATGGGAGATTACCTGCGTTAATGGTTTGTAGGCAGTGGCACCCACAACTGATTATTATCAAATATCCACTCCGTCTTGGAAGGAAAGATGATATGGCGCAGCGTAGGGCAATCTCGCGACCAGGCGGTGCACAGAGACAATTCATCCGAGGCATTCCCTGCGCTAACGCCATCAAGAGTCGTTGGCGACAGGTCAAGTTGACATAGCTCTGCAAATGCACCGAGGACCGACGTCAATCCGACGAGGATAGTCTACAATAACATGCGCAGAGCAGCGGGGTGAGACAAAAGGATGGGGGCAAGCTGGACGCGTGGCGCGCCGCAAAGAAGCGATGAACTCACGATACCAGACAGGGCGTGGTGTAGCGTGTGCCGCAAGGCGAGCTTCACCTTGAGGTACTCGACGCCGAACAAATGCCGCGAGAAATCCCGAAGCAGGAGCGGCGTGACCGACATGGAGCTCAGGTCGAGCCACCTGATGCGCGTGCTCGTGCTCGCGATGAGCTCGAGGTCACGCTCTGTGATGAAGCGGTCGCCGACGAGGCTGAGCATCTGCACGGGCCGCCCTGGGAGCACTGAAGCCGCCGTGGGCGCAGACCCGCGGAAGGTCGAGAGCGATGGCAGATCGGAGGGCTGCAGGTGGAGCAGCTCATGGCAGTCGACGAGGCGGAGGTGCTGGATAGAGGGGGTGGCAGATAAGAACCACTCGATAGGAGCCGTCGGGACGGGATGCGACTTCGGGGAAAGGTTCCCCCTGCCGACACCGCTGAGAGCGAAGACGCGGAGCGCAGGAAATCTGCAGCCGTTGAGTATACCTCTCGATGAGATAGTACCTCCCGACAGGCCCAGAGCCAACTCGAGAGATTCAAGGTGGATGAGGGTGCGCAAAGCGCAGTTCAACCCATTTAAGACAGGCTCTATAAACGCCATGTAGGCATCCTTAGGACCGTCTTCCGTCTGCCATCGTATCGATACCTTCTTGACAAATTCTAGAAGATGCGGTCGTCTGAGAATGCTCTCGCAGAAGCTGACAGTCTTGTAGGGGAGAGGAGACGAGCGTGGGAGGTTGTCGCTAATGACTATAGTCGAATATAAGATGCGCTCAGCCACTGCTCGGAACCGCTGTGAGACCGAAATGACTTCGACGAGCTCGTCTGGTTGCAGGTTTTCGAATATCGTAGCCAACATCTCGTTCGGAAGGGGGTTCGTCATTCCGTCAGTGAGCGGGACTTGGAGCTGGGAGATGGAGGAAGGAGAAAGGTGTTAGTGACAACGTGCAGGCAAGTGATGGGTGACATCGAATACACGCTTAGCTGTTTGCTTCCCTTGCCTGGCCGAATATCTCAGCACGATCTAGAGGCGATCCGAGAGCGATACGGTGATGAACATTAACTGTATGTGACGGATAAATTGCGGGAGTACACAGACGCGTTTCTAGAGTGAGACCAGTATTCGAGCCGGGATGAGTAACCAAGTACAAAGAGTGTGGAAAGACAGGAGAATCACCGTCATAACCGTATCCCTTATGCAGTTTTGTGGTGCATGTCTATTTCCGCGGTCTTGAGAACGGGAAGACTGGAAAGAGACAGATGAAGCGAACAATTCTCATCCTCTTGTACGATGTGCCTGTAACGCGAGGGAGACCCTGAATTCACCGTCGGTAGCAACAAGGAGCAAAGCGGAAAGAATCAACCCGTAACGATACCGAGGTTGAGTGCAGATTGCTGCAAGATGGCCTATCACGCGCACGGAACCACAAGTGAGTAGAAAGGAAAGAGACGCTGCAAATTACGACACTAGTGTTACAATTAAATAATGATACACCGAGGATCCACCGAGAATATATATGAAACTATGCGCCGAACCCATAGAGCGTTCGCCCTGACCGCTTCAGGGCATAGACGACGTCGAGTGCTGTTACTGTCTTCCGCTTTGCGTGCTCAGTGTAGGTTACAGAGTCGCGGATGACCTGAGAAAGGAAAGATGGGATGTTATGTGAGTATGTGTGACGTTGCGGGAGAAGAGCAATAAGGCAAATGGCACTCACGTTCTCCAAAAAGATCTTGAGAACTCCTCGTGTCTCCTCGTAGATCAAACCAGAAATACGCTTCACACCTCCACGACGCGCGAGTCGCCGGATTGCGGGCTTTGTAATACCTGTCATTTGCGGTACCGGTGAGCAAATGCTTTAAGGAAGATACAAATAGATTTGCGACTCACCCTGAATGTTGTCGCGAAGAATTTTACGATGACGTTTCGCACCGCCCTTTCCGAGACCCTGAGTAGAAAAGTGCGAGAGTCGGATGATGAGCATTCCGATGTACGGAAAACGTTACATATGGAAACTAATTACCTTGCCACCCTTTCCACGGCCAGACATTGTTGCGAGTGGTTTTGCGAGGGGAGAACGACGAGGGTGATTTTAGAGTACGCTGGTGCAGCGAGGCAGCAAGCAATTGATTGAGGATGGATGAAGTGAGAGGGAGAAACGTAAGGCGCTCTCCTTATATATGAGCGACGAAACGGTCACGTGCACCTTTTGTTGACCTGCAATAAACGCGTCTCGGCACGTGCCGAAGCTCGCGTCGTGGCTCGCGCGACAGGTCGTATATAAATTATCGACGACCAAAACTATCTCTTCTAGCTCTCTCACCTGCCACCAATATCATCAAGGTTTATTGCCAGCCACCACCCAACACTTTTCTATATCATCACATTCAGCATCAATGGCTCGCACTAAGCAAACCGCCCGCAAGTCCACCGGTGGTAAGCAACAGCTCTTACACTCCCTGAGCTGTTCAAAGGAACTCAACAATGTTTCACAGGCAAGGCCCCTCGTAAGCAGCTTGCTGCCAAGTCCGCAGCGCGTAAGACTGCTGTAAGTTCTCTACCTCTCATATCAGGACGTCCTATCTCATCGAGTCGTCTTGCAGACCGCGACTGGTGGTGTGAAGAAGCCTCATCGCTTCCGCCCTGGTACCGTCGCCCTCCGTGAAATTCGTCGCTACCAGAAGTCAACAGAGCTCCTCATCCGCAAGCTCCCCTTCCAGCGCCTCGTCCGTGAGATCGCCCAAGATTTCAAGGTAAGCCTTCGTGATCTAGGTCTACGAAAACTTTTCCTGACGTATGTTCATCTTACAGACTGACTTGCGCTTCCAATCATCAGCCGTCATGGCTCTCCAGGAGGCCGCTGAGGCCTACCTCGTCTCGCTCTTCGAAGACACCAACCTTGCTGCCATTCACGCCAAGCGTGTCACCATTCAGCCAAAAGACCTTGCCCTTGCCCGCCGTCTGCGTGGTGAGCGGTCATGAGTTATTAGTTGTAGCCTATACTAGACGTGTGAACGCGAGGTCGCGTTGTATTATTGGGTGTTTGTATCAGTACTGCATACTATTAGTAATTTTTTTTTGTTTCCGGGAATCAACTTGCATCGTAGTTTATGCAATCGTGTGTGAGCTTGTGTGATTATGTTACCTATGGCATTCAAGAGACTGTGAGACTTGCGGGTCATACAACTCGATAGAATGAATGGCTGATTAATAGACCCAGTGTAAGGGGCGCCACAAAATAGCACTAAGTTCGTACTGGCTCAATTCGCACGCTATTCCTATTGATTCGGTTCCTGATTCCCTTAAGGCCGGAAACCAACGACACGGACCTCACTAGCAAGTGAGTTTCCTGCCAAAGACTGCGTAGCGGAAAAACGATATATTCAATCAAAAGACCGCACCCCACCCGAGCTCATCTTCCAATGAGTGGATGCTGCGCAATCATTCGACGTGAGAGTTCGTCCTTGAAGCAACTCTGCTCGCAGTCAACCTAGGTTGCCGTGTACAGGGTCTTGAGTCAGGTATCGCTGTGTCGTGCACTATGGACGCGTGCCTTCCTGTCCTAGTGATTTGGTCGGTGGAGCAGTTTGAGCTTACTACGAGGTTTAGAATGCCGAAGAGATGATGCATCGATGTTAGCAAGGCGCAGAATGACAGGATACATTGTTCGGGAAAACGTTAGTTGATGATGTTCAGTTGTCGTAATCCGTTCACATGTAAAATCAGGAGTGAACACAGAGACGAGGTAATAAGTGACGAAGCCATTTGGCCCTTCCAGCACAGAACCCGCATCAACGCGTCTTTGCCGAGTTTTGGGAATGGAGCCCTGCTTTCATGAGTCCCTGAATCCGTGTAGCCATATCAATAGTCATGACGAGAGGGATCAAGAAGAATGGGATATAGCTCGAGAGTAATAGGAACCGTTGAAGAGTAGTGATGGAAATGATGTTGGAGGCCAGAGTCTCAGCGGTCGTTAATGGCGTGGCAAGAATTACAGCAAGGCATGCCAGCGTTGTCGTGCTAGTGGACGCAGCGTAGATGAGGAGGAGCACATAGATGGATTTGGAGTCTGCCGAAAGAGTCATGGCAATTCATACTGAGTTCGAAGAAAAGCGCACCTTTCAATAGGCCACGCATGCCTAATACAAATACTGGAAGTTGGAATGCCCTAGAAGACAATGCAGTATGAAATCGATACAATACTACAGAGGCTGCTAGACATGGTGCTTACGCTTCCAGAAGTAGGAAGGATCTGAACCAGACATAGTTCTCAGCCTTGCCAAAATAGCCCATGGCGCCCCCAATGAGAGGATCCCGGGACATGGCTACGTAGGTTTGTGGCAACGTTGCAATCAACTTGGGTGTGATAGAACTCGGATACAATGCTTGTAGATCGACGAGAAGCGTGGCTGGAACATGTACCTTTGGACGAATGTACTCAATATAAAAGTCTGAGACAAGCTTTTTCGGACTTACAAGAAAGAAGCAAAAGTAAAGTAAATCCAGACGACGAGACGTGAGCGGTTTTGCGGCCATTAGTGGACTGGAGCTAGAGAAACCCGAGATTAATTCGACCGAAGTCGATGGTTCGAGCTGAGCTTTCGCGCTAAAACATATCCGTCTATGGCCAAGCGCCGAGCGCTTTACACGCCCACGTGCTCTCCACGTGGTCGCAATATTGCTCCGGAATTCTGGCAGGTTTTCTTCAGCCAGCTTTTGTGCTCACCCTTGCTCACCGCGTTCTACTCGGACTACGCATCTAACACTACTCTGGTGTTTCATCTCTCCTAAAGTCACACTGCTTGTTATGTCTGTATATCCCCATAGCCATCTCTTTCTAGGCCCAGTCCATTCGGTTGTCGTCTCAGGTCCTCACCTGCAAGTAGTGGAATCACAGTGCGTGAAGGAGGGTTTCAGACGCGCACCTCACATTCAGATGAATTAGGACAGGACTGGGAATGTCGTGCATTCTACTGTACGCCTAGAGGAATCGGCGAAAGAAGCTGTACTCAAGTCCGGAGCAGTGCGGTGTGCAGCCATCGATTCTGGGTTCAAGTATGTGGTGACGTCTGGGGAGGACAAGCAGCTGAAAGTCTGGGAAGTCGACGGGCTGAAACTCCTCAGTGAGAGGTGCGGGATTGAATCAGTACCTGGGGTGATTTACTCCTAACCTTCATCTAGGGAGCTGCCTAAAAAGCCAACAGAAATACAGCTCACTCGGGATGGACAGACCATTCTCGTATCAGACAAATTCGGTGATGTTTTCAGGTATGTAGTTCGGAATACTGCCTGAAATTGCTCATCTAGCCCACAATATAGTTACCCGCTACACCCGGAGCCAGTTCCTACAACTGCCATGCCGTCCGGAACATCGAAGCGGGGCACTATAACGTCCCATGAAAATCCCTCTAATGGGACTTTGATCCTCGGACATACATCCCTATTAACTACGTTCATCCTAACTGAGGACGAAAGATTTGTGATCAGCGCAGACAGGGACGAGCATATTCGTGTCAGCTGGTACCCCCAAGGCTATGTTATCGAAAGATATTGCCTTGGACACGAAAAGTGAGTTAGGTTATGGTCAACTTCATTTGTACATGACTGATTATCGAGTTATACAAGATATGTTTCCGCGATCCATATCCCTCGCTTTGCACCGTCGATGTTACTCTCAGGTGGCGGTGATCCCACGATAAAATTATGGGAGTGGAAGTCTGGCGAGTTGGTAGGCGAGATATCAATTGGCGACATTGTGGAGCGATATATCAAGATTAAAGCGCCAAAATCTCGCTTTGGGCGTGTTGAAGACGACGGTGGAGAGGGAGAGAAGACAGAGAAGCCAGGCAGACGAAAAGGCAGGGGCCGGAGGAATGGTAAGGGGAAGGACAAAGCGGTCGATGATGAAGACACAACGGTGTACGTGGAAGGCGCGGAGGATGAACCTGTGCAAGCGACCCAAGGCGCAGTCGCGAGCACGGATGATGCTGCTGTCGATGCGCCGTCGAATGATTCATCATCGCCACGCGAGACTGATCACCTGGTACTAGCTGTCCAGCGTATTGCTTCAGCAGACGTCCCGGGGCAGGGCCAGTTTTTCGTATTCAGTGCTGTTGGGTGAGTACTCGCCATTACCTCATAAGCTACGGAGATTAAACTGTTATCAGAGCGACAGCATTATTCTTCTGCCCTCTTCCCTCACCAAAATCTCCACTGAAGGTCTCAGTCAATGCCTTGGATCTTGGGAAGCCAATTATTGACTTCACAGTCGCCGGTGACGGTTATCTCTGGGTCCTAGTCGACGGTGAACGCTCAGTCTCATCCAGTACGGTCGCATCCGTTACAAGTGATACACGAGCGGTACGACTGGTGAAATGGGTGGATGGCAAGGTACGACCTGTTTCTCAAGTATTGCGACAGCATCTGACTTTCACAATTCACAGCTTGTGGAAATTAGCGCGGAGGAGACGGTTCCGCTGCTCACCGCACTGAACACAACATGTCTGCTTCCTGGTATGTGACAACACACCAACGTATCGTCCTTTTCTCTATGCTCAATACCATAATTTTAGCCACAGCTACGGACCTTAAGGCCCTCGACATATATTCTGCACTTGTATCACTGCCCAAGAATGTCGACCCTGAGCACGATCCACTGCGGCGAGGTGTTCAAGACGACATGGATAACGTCGAAGATGGTTCTAGCAGAGGCGGTACCCCGCAGGCAGAGACCAAGAAGGGCAAGACGAGGGAGCTTACTCAACGCGAAATCGCTAGGATGAAAAACAAGCGCGCCGTGATGGCAAAAATTCAGGAGCAGGAGCAAGCGAAAGCTGCGACCGGGACCGCCGAGTCCGTAACTCCAGAAGACGAACCCGAGTCTAAGAAAGCCAAGCAGGAGAGTGATGGCGCCCCCGAAGCGTCAGAACCCAGAGATGTTATCATGGCAGATGCTGTATGATATATTGGCATTATGTCTGTAATCAAATTGTTTTCGTGTTGTTTTGATTCCTCATGGACGGTAGAGACCGTCCTGCAATCAAAAAGATCATTGCTGACCGAGTATAATCATTCAGATCTATCGTGTGTTAGGGCTCGGCGAGCTATCATAACGAACATGAAGCTTCGTAATATTGGTTCACTGTCGTAATAGAATGTCCATGCCCTTGTCCCGATGCACAATGTATTGTATCGACTCCTACGCCTGCTTGCTTCCGTGTATGTCCCATCCTTCCTGTCCCATCATCTCAACGTCCACTAAGAATCGATGCGAGAATTTCGCTCGACCGTAGAATACCGAACAAGATCAGTCCAAGTTATTGAGGCTAACTTCGGGGGTACCAATTCGAGAGCCTGCCGTTTCCCCGTCACCGCCTACGTTCGGCGTTATGTTGACGTCCGGGCGTTGTAAATTCTCTATCTGCGCCTGTGCGTTGGCAACGGATGCCTCGGGTTCGGACGAGGGGATGACAACGGGTGCCTCAGGCTCAGGCGGGGGGATGACAATGGGTGCCTCAGGCTCAGGTGGGGGGATGAAGGAGGACAGTGAGGTGAATAGCTCTTTCGGAAGAAGATAGGTCCCGCTCGCCAAGAATTCGTCCGTCCCATGATCTGTACAATCAAGCTGGTCCAACTTTTTGAGACAGTCGAGTGCCAGACGACGAAGCTCGACTCTAAGTTCCGGAGAATGTTCTTCTTCGCCGAACTTCTGAAGAGCTTTTGCAGTGCACGACCATAAGAACTGCCAGTCCTCTCTGCACACAGTCCTGATACCAGGGTAAGAAGATGGTAGGGACTCCGTGTGGCCTTCCTTAAAGATCTGTATGAAAAGAAGACACACTCTCACGTAGTTTATTGGAAGATATGAACCACGCTCATCGAAATTGCCCCCCTTGTATACAACGAGGAAGTCTTGTAGTGCCTCAATGAATTGACCGCGTGCTGTGCTCAAATTTGAGATCATGGTACTTAGAGCGAGAGTCTGAAGCTGAAGAATGCTTACTGGTTTCATCGGAGTCTTTATAAGCCTTGACAATGGTCTCTTGAGCCCGGGTAAGTCGTTCAGACTCGCTCAAGGCAGTCGCGTTACATATGACTGCGTACTTGAGCCATTTACTGCAAATGAATCTGGTTATGAACGCGGAGACTTTTGGGAGAGACCCAGAGTATGACATGACAACAGCAAGCGCTTTGAGGTTCCAGAAGGACCACTTCTGAACTTCGTTCTGCTTGTGAACGCAGGCGATTACGACATCAAGAACGGCTGGTGCGACACGGTCCCAATCGGATCCACCTAGCGACGAGTTCATGAATCGAGTCACCGTCTGACTCGGCGCAACATAAACAGAGCCGGGGAACAGTCCGCGTTGCGCGATACAGAACAATCCCATCATATGGTCTTGCGACGACAGCACAGAGAAGGAATCTTGAAGGCGACGTATGATGCCCGCATAGTCATCGGAGTTGGTGATTTTGGCGTCGATATACGCGCGGGCGTAATAGAGATCCGTTGACACAAGACATCGAGAAAGTGTCTTGACGCCTTTTTTCGTCATCTGGTGATCGGACTTGGAGAGGAGAAGCATGAAAGCACCCTTCATCCAATCATTCCATGAAGTCGCGCGCTGGTCGAGACCCCGCGAGAGTATATCAGCGGCAATATCCATGGTGGCTTCCCACCCGCTCTTCGCGAGCCGGTGCAGATCAAGCAAGGTGTCGGGGGGAATATCCACTTGGAGTCGGCGATGCAAAGCTTCGCGTAGGAACACAAGCATCTGTGAGGGATCAGATGCGACTAACTGGACAACTTCCCAAAGGGCTGTCCCAAATATATCGTCATCCATAAGGATTTCGTCAACCGACGCGACCATCGTCATATCTCCCGAATCGTTCTTCAAGGCATCCTCCTCGTTCCTGGGTGGTCTGGGCTGACCGTTGGAATCTAAGTTGTTGGAAACAGTGATAATGGAGAAAAGGTTTGAAGCCCAAGCTGGAACACGCCATCGAAACAAGCTTGTGCTGAGCGGCCACAGAGATATAAACTTGGAGATCCTGCGTCCAGACGAATATGGGAGGTGCTGCAGTGGCCTGAGTAGACGGACTGAGAGGTTTGTCTTGTAAGGACAGCGTGGGAAGAAGACTGGGCCAAGAAGAGACAGTATGAAAAATACTGCCCAGCCTGCAACGAGGGGTGTACTGGTTAACCCTACACAGGGATGTACGGACCAAGTGAAGATACATAGACCGAGTAGAAACAGTCCTAGAGCGGCTTGTAGCAGCATAGGAAGGAGCGCAGCTATCTCGAAGACCTTCCACCTGTACAGCCCGGGATAACGAAAATGGCGGACGCGAAGACGGAACTGTGGGGAGACCTGCTCATTGGCGAGGTATTCACGAAGCCATTGCTTGACGAGCATGCCGAAAGATGCCGTGATGAGGCTCAGAATGAGGCTCGCGAACCACAGGATATTGACGCGGATAGCTGATTCAGTGGGTTTGAATGGCAGGACCCCAGCGGACTGGGGGACAGTGGAATTGAAGAAGCTGACGCTGACGGCGTAACTTTTGGTCTGTGACGAGATATCTCGTAGAAGACCTATCATGACTGTGCCTTGGTCCTCTTGAAGATCATGATAAGATTCGATTAGGAAAGCTGTCAATGCAGTAGCGAATAATCCCGCCTGAAAGATGTCTATGATTAGCAGCCGCAGATAACCCATGAGTAAAGTTCTCACAAATACGAGAAGAGTATCGATATCTTCTTTACAATCACGTATCTTCTCCTCGTCAATTTCTCTGACGGTTTTTGCCACGGCGGCCCATCCAGTGCGGCCAGGAATAACATAACGCTGCGAGTTATCCTAATAAACGTGATGAGACGGTAAACGTGGTGAACCAATTTCTGAACATACTGAAGAGTGGATTGCGGTACTCATTGACGCTGCCAGTGCGCATAAGTCGATCCAAAAATCGTGAGGTTGGGAGGTTGTAGGAATAAGTAGCACGATACTGCAGCGTTCAAGCCGTTTATAAATGTGCGGGCCTGAATCTGATTCCTGCGGCGATGTATAATCATATAAGCCCTGCCAAATTCAGAGAAGGTGAGCGGTGCATAGACACGGGAAGAGGGGGCGGGAATGAAGAGACAATGACTCCCTAGTGACTGCATCAGCAAGTCGCACACATTGTTACTCACCTTTTGTGTAATGACAGGACGATGGCATATGAACCTTCTCCCGGAGATTGTGCGTGTCTTCAACCGCCGTAGTAGTCGGGCTAAAGCTTTGGCAAGTTCCAGTTTGCGCTCCCACGAGCATTGTGCCTCCTCTGGCAGATAGGCTGGTCGCAACAAGCACATGGACCACGTTGGAATGAAGAGTGATGTGAGGCTGTCCCATCTGCAAAATAAACAAACGAATGTATCGACTTCTGGTCAACGTAAGCAGCTGGCGGAGAGCGGGCCGCTTGGCTTTGATGGCAATGACCGCCAGAAAGCCAACGACTATAGCAGCGATGGCAAGAGACCTGCCAGAATGACCGTCAAATAGAAGGGGCTGTCGGACAGCCGGCCCGCTTGGCTTCTGTGATATTGAGTGAGCAGAAAGACAGTCAATCTGGCAGCGATGATATTGGATGCCCAGGATGCCAGGAGGGTAGCGTGCGCATGAGAGAGGTCTTGGGGTGAGAAGTGTCAAGCGCTCGAAGCGTCGGGGCCCCGCTCGCTGCAGCCGTGACGTCACCTGTCGCGCCCTTCCCCTCGAGAAGTCATATAAGACCTCATCCTTTCGTTTTCTCGTCGTCCTTGTCCTTGATCTCCTCCTCCCACCATCTCCATGACTTCTGGCCGACCCACTGTGTTAAAATTCTCATCCCGGGCCCTTGTTCCGACGCCTCTCGCATCCCAGGAGGTCTGCCGCACCTTTTGCAAGGCACACTATTGGTACGTCCGCCGGTCTCGCACGCCTTGACGTCCGTCTCACCCATCCTGTCTTTCTCCGGGGCAAATGCACACCTAAGACTCTGTGCCGTCTGTCGGTATGTCCCGGCTCTCATGGCTCGTTGGGCCGCACATGTTTACGACCTTTGTGCAATGTCCAGAGGTACGCATATACACTGCTTTACGATGAATTTTACAATGCTGACACAAAGACATGGCTCACTGGACTTTCCTTCTCAGGCAGCATCGAGCTCTCGCTCGGTGCTCGTCAATGTTTGTGTTTGGGACGGTGAGTACATTGCAATGTGTATGGGTCGGATTTGACGCATATACTCACATCAACACGGTTTTGTTGTATAGGGCCTGTCGAGACGCAGACCGCGTGTCACAATACTTGGGACCGTCAGCATATTGGTAGAGGTGAGATTCATTTAAGTATCGCTCACTCTGTGCGGCCGCTATTGCGACCAAGGGACGCAATTGTATCCTTTGATTATGTACATGCCTGTACCGTACTTAAAATAATATATCATTTGTGACTGTATCGTCGCTGTGCGAATGACTGGATCACGATGGATGCGAACCCCCGGAATACAGGTGAGCATTGCACTGTATTCTATACAATTGCATGCTCTTGCATGGCGTACATGACTTATATGAATGAGCAGTATCCTAATTCATGCATCCTATTCCGACGCATGCATGACCCGCAATCCGTTCCAAGTCTCGTCATTCTTCCGAGCCTTCCAATCACTCAGAAGAAGGCGGGCGCTTCGATGTCACTTGTAAATCAAGTTAGTTTATGATAAGGCAATATCAGAATGTATCTGTCTAGCGTAACTATGCAATGACATTTGGGATATTTATGTACATACAAAGCTAGGTAAGCGGTTGTTTATTTTGCAGATGCCGTAGCCAGCATACACGCATGTCGAACAAGGCGCTTGCAAACGTGGAACCGACGGGTCAACATCGAGTGGCGCTGGCAAGTTCCGCGAGGTCTGTCTATTAAGCTCCGCCTTGTGTAGATTCGCTTTCGAGGCGAAAGATCAACTCCAGCCTACTTTTGCACCCGTCGGGCCGTCAAATTTGCGCAAGAGCCAAGGGCAGCGACGGTCGCTGGACAGGCCATTTGATCTGCATGCGTAAACAAGGCGTCCGGTCTACCCATTTCATACGGAGTACTCACGAGTATCATTCGTGCCTCGATCTTCGTACCATCTGTTTCCGCTTAACTTGCGACGGAAGAAGAGGAAAGATATCACATTGAGTATACAGAGAACAATGTACAGGAAAGCTGTAGAGGAGTAGGTTGTACTGTCCAGTTCCGTCGCCGAGTGGGGGTATGAAAGAAGAGATCAAGTTTAAGCAGGCTGATGATACAAGAAAGAGAAGGCGATAATTGATACACAGAGAAGCGTAACACACGACCAAAGAGGAGCGGTACTGCAATTAAAAGCCTTCGGCCTGTCCACCGTACCTCTTAGGCAGCTCCTTGATGTCGATGTATTCTAGGAGTGCTGGGGAGATGACGCCCAGGCCTGTGCCGACTACAGCCATCTTCGCATAGGTCTTGGCGGAGATGATGGGCTTGAATATCCAGAACATCCAGGTAAGGAACGCTGGAACGTTGATGAAGAATTTCTTGAACTAGTACCCGACAATTGTTAGTTGACTATCAAGGTTCGAAAAAAAGGATGAGAACACACCAAGAACTCAGGGTAATGATTCTGGAAGATACTTGTAGCCTCAGATGCTGCCGCTTTCTGGTTTGCATCACGCCCAAACATACTGACACCCTCGTAGTCTGTCCGTGTCCAGATTAGCACTTGTGTTTAAAGAATCTACGATACATGCGACGCACCATGCACTTGGACAGTTTGGTCAAGAGTTTCAAAATCGAGCATCAGGATGCTCTTCTCCATGAGTTGTACACGCCATCTGCGGGACAACGATATGCATGTTTGATTATGAGGACCGCCATCGAGCTTCTTACCTGATGAAGCGTTTGACATCTCCGAAAACAGCCTTGACATCTTGTTCTCCGCCATAGATGTTATAGCTGTCCATTCCAGCGCGTCAGTGGAGGAGAATGGCATATCGCGTTCAGAACGTACACAACCGGCCTGCCCTCTTTGTCATGGCCGAAGATACGCCCCACACCGGAGAACACGTCATCGGGGAATTTCTCCGCCATTATATCGTCTACTTTCATCTCATCCCGCCACCTTAATGTAGCGGTCAGCATGGTTTGCGCATCCTCAACCCTCAATTCTCTACATCATGTATGGTTCAGTACCCGAGGGAGATAAGGAGCGATATCGAGGCTGACCTCGCGCGGAGGAACTTCATGAGAATAACACTGGCTCGTGCGTCGGAAGCAGGGTTCTTGGGATCAATAACAACACCCCACAGCGTGATAGGCTTCACCTCTGCGGAGGGATCGTCTGGGTTGTATGCGGCTTTGAATATCTCAGGGAGTTTCGCCTGTGAGACGTAGGGTTAAGCACGAAGACGAAAAAGCTCTGCCACTATACGATACTGACACGGAAATTCTTCAATGCAACCCATTCTTCGTCAGTGAATTGCTTCGTCAACGCGTTCTGCGGCTCTTCGGGTGTCTGTGTCTGCACTGGCCCAGTGATCGGTACTTCGCTGATGGAGGTACTCTCTTTGCCCACTATCGCCGACGAAGTCTCCGTAGTCGGCACGGCCGTAGCAGCTTGCGTCACGACTGGTTCGCTCATGTCGTTGCTTTGAGATGGTGTTGGTAATGAGCAAGAGGGACGGTGAGACTGGAACCCCTCAGGCGGAAATTACCCGGCTTATCAGATAACATTACACATGATCAAATCTTGATCTGTTCGGATGATTTAATTTTCAGAAGGATAAGATCAGGATAGGAGCGATCAGCTCCAGATAAGATCCAATAAGGTAACGATAACCACGTGCCGGCCGGGAGCAGCCGCCGGCACTGAAACTTGGCTGAAACCGACTCTCACCTGCTCACTCATCACCGGTCCATAATCCTTCCAAAGCGCAGGTCGCCCCCGAACTTATACCACCATCTTACCGGCTTGGACTTTTTCTACGATACCCCCTTCGCTCACTATGGCTTCATTTTTCTCTAATCTATTGTCTAAAGGTCCTCTTTCGCCAGCTTCTGGCAAGCTTGAGCTACCACTCTCGGATGAGGAGGCATCCAGCTCCGACAAACTCCCAGGGCTCTCAGAGAAGTGCGAGTTCAGGATAGAGGGCATGACCTGCGGAGCCTGTGTAGAGGTGAGTCTCAGGCAGTTTTGAGAGTAGAAACAGTACGCTGCAGGTCGGATCCTATTGTATTAGTCGATCGAGAGTATGCTCAGAACGCAACCGGGCATTCATTCGGTGAAGGTCGCCCTGTTGGCGGAGAGGGGAGTCGTCGAATACGACCCCGATACGTGGACTGCGGAAAAGATCATGAGCGTGAGTGTTTCCATCAGTCAATGCATGGCGCTTGGCTTGTCGGGCACATTGCGTGCTGTGTCTCGGCCTGCCACATACTGACACAGCTTCCTTAATGCAGGAAATATCGGACATTGGCTTCGATGCTTCCATCATACCATCGGCGCACTCCGATTCAGTGGTGTTGCTGATATATGGCATGACCTGCACAGCGTGTGTCTCCGCCGTGGAGACGGGGCTGTCTGCTCTACCTGGCGTCACGAGTGTGGCCGTCTCATTGCAAATGGGAAACTGCAAAGTCGAATTTGACCGTGGACTCGTTGGACCACGGGAGATGGTCCAGCGTATCGAGGAGCGTGGATTCAATGCAATGCTGTCTGACCAGCAGGATGGGACACAGCTGCAATCGCTGACGCGGACGAAAGAAATCCAGGAATGGCGCTCACGCTTCTATTGGAGCGTGGCCTTTGCTGTACCTGTGTTTTTCTTCAGTATGGTCGCGATGCACATACCAGGATTGAAGATGCTCATTATGGCTCGCATCTGCCGTGGACTATATTTCGGCGACCTCATTGTCCTGATCCTTACGACACCTGCCCAGTTCTGGCTAGGGCAGAAGTTCTACCGGAATGCTTTCAAGGCGCTCAAGCATGGCAGTGCGACAATGGATGTTCTTGTCATGCTCGGCACATCCGCAGCGTACTTTTATTCGCTTTTCGCCATGATAGCGGCACTATTCAACTCGGATCCGGATTACCGCCCATTCACATTCTTCGACACGAGTACTATGCTCATCATGTTCGTTTCCCTCGGCCGCTTCCTAGAAAACAAAGCCAAGGGTCGCACCAGCGCGGCACTCAGAGATCTAATGTCACTAGCTCCCTCTATGGCGACTATATATACCGACGCGCCTGCGTGCACACAGGAGAAGAGGATACCCACGGAACTCGTTCAGGTGGGAGATACCGTGAAGCTTGTCCCGGGAGACAAGGTACCAGCCGACGGGACGGTGACGAAAGGCACGTCGACAGTAGATGAGAGTGCAGTCACGGGTGAGCCACGCCCTGTGTCAAAGCAGCCGGGTGACAGTGTCATCGGTGGCACGGTGAATGGATTAGGCACGTTCGACATGGTTGTTACACGCGCCGGCAAGGACACAGCACTCGCACAGATCGTGCGGCTCGTCGAGGAAGCACAAACGTCGAAGGCCCCCATCCAAGCATTCGCTGATAAGGTTGCCGGGTACTTCGTACCAACAGTCATCACCCTCGCGGCACTCACGTTCGCGGCATGGATGCTCATTTCACATCTTGTGAGCGAGAGCGCCCTGCCCGAAATGTTCCGTCACCATGGCGCGAGTAAGCTTGCGGTCTGCCTTCAGCTATGTATCTCCGTCGTCGTCGTCGCGTGCCCTTGCGCGCTCGGACTGAGTACACCAACGGCAATTATGGTCGGCACTGGCGTCGGTGCGAAGAACGGGATTCTCATCAAAGGCGGACGTGCACTAGAAGCGAGCAGGAGCATCAAGCGCATCGTGCTGGATAAGACAGGTACGGTCACCGAGGGCAAGATGACCGTCGCCGAGTGGGCCTGGGCACATTCGGAGCGCGACGAGGTGTACAACGACACGCACGCCGCCGAGGTCCCGTTGACGACACAGGTGTTCGACGAACTGTCGCGTGCGGACATCGTCGCAATGGTATCCGCGACGGAAGCCCGCTCTGAGCACCCTCTCGCAAAAGCGGTTGCTGTCTATGGGAAGGACGTCCTGGCCAAGTCCCAGGTGAATGTACGAGACGTCACGATCGAGTCGTTCGAGGGTGTGCCTGGTGCTGGCGTCAAAGCTGTCGCCACGATCGTCGGCACTTCCACTCGTACAACTATTTACGTTGGCAATGCTCGGTTCGCCTCGCAGTCTGACGACGTTCATCTCCCCGCCCCGCTTTCTACCTTTGATTCGGTCGAGGAAACTCAGGGACGCACGGCTATCTTCGTTTCCCTCGCTACGAAGGCTAGCGCCCGTCCTCGTATCCTGCTTGCCATCGCCCTTACCGACGCGCCGAAACCCTCGTCCGCTCGTGCCATCAAGGCACTTCATGACATGGGTATGGAGGTCAACATGATGACTGGGGACTCACGCGGCACTGCATTGGCTATTGCGAAGCAGGTCGGTATTCCTGCGGACCGAATCTGGGCCGAGATGAGTCCGAAGGGCAAGGCAGCTATGGTTGCAGAGCTCATGGACAAGTACAAGGGCGGCGTGGCTATGGTATGTTGTCCTGCTTATAGTCCTCACGACCTACTGAACGTCTTTCCTAGGTCGGAGATGGTATCAATGATTCGCCTGCGCTTGTAGCAGCAGATGTCGGAATCGCCTTGTCGTCAGGAACCTCTGTCGCCATCGAAGCTGCTGACATCGTGCTTATGCGATCGGACCTTCTCGACGTCGTGGCCGCCATCTACCTATCTCGCTCAATTTTCTCCGTCATTCGCCGAAACCTCGTGTGGGCGTGCATCTACAACGTGCTCGGCATACCACTTGCAATGGGCTTCTTCCTTCCCGTTGGCATTCATCTTCATCCAATGATGGCAGGTGCAGCCATGGCCTTTTCGTCTGTCAGCGTCGTGACCAGCTCTCTCGCCTTAAAATGGTGGACTCGCCCACTGTCGAGCGTCATGCCCGGTGAGGAGATCTCGAAAGTGACCATGGTAGACAGCCTGCGGACGTCTGTGAGCGATACTTTCGGTGGCATCTTCGATATCTTTAGAACTCGTAGAGCATTCGGGTACAGCCAGTTGCCCGTGGAGATGAGCGAGGTGTGAGTCTTGGGACATGGTCTCGATCTGGAAATGACGTTGTATCTTCTGGTGTACTTGTATGTGTCTCCGTTATTTATAATTCAGTGTGCTACTCTCATTTGCTCTGCTCGCTGTAGTCCACGCGCAATAGAATTTATTTGCACAATCTGCACACATGATATTTTTTTAGGACTTCAATAAAGTGCCTTCCGACTACGCCACGGTCGATGTCGGCGACCTCTAGCAAGTATCTGTGGCAGCCAGCTGCATAACCTACGACTCCCTAAAGCAACCAATATTCTTCTGCTAGCAAGGCTCGCGGTCTGGCACCGAACAATCCCCAGATATCCGCAGACCGAGCATCCTCTATGTCTCAAACCTTCCGCTCTGCCTTTCAAATAGCTTCGAACAGCTCCACAATCTCTTTTCCCACATCCCTCCATCCCCCGCGGTCCTTCCGAGCATCAAAGCGGTCTCTTGCGGTGATTTGGGACATGTCGCCTGCCCACGGGCCACGATGCGGCTCCCCCCTCTTCTGGGTGTTTAAAGCAAGCACCTGGCTACGAGGACCACAGCGTCTGCAGCGCGATGACGCTACCGAGATCGGCCGCTTCCCGAGGTCTGGCGGGCGGGCCAGAAGTTCCAAATTTGCACGATCAAGAGTGGTTCTTGCGACATACTCTCGCTTTGAAAAATTGCAAAGGACCCAGGTCTGCTCCTCAGGATAGAGGGGTCTCGCAAGTTGTTCAAACGCTTGTTGCTCCCACGGAGGTAGTTTCTTCATTAGAATCCCAAGTCATAATAGCGCGTCGGCAGAGATGGGACTTCCGTGGACCGATTCATCGGGGCAACGCTGTCCGCATCATTCACAGAGATTCTCAGCATCGGAGTACACCATCGTTTACGACTGTATCTTCGCCATCTCAACCTCTATCTTCGCCGTATGGGCCTCCGGCACCACCTTCGTTGACCGCGCTGCCGTCTGCTGTATCTTCGCCCGTCTGAATCAGCGTTGGAGCCAACATCTTTCTCAACAGCTATTTCAGCATCGTCCGTTTCGGCTGGAGAGTAGAATATGTTGTATTGAGCTATGCTACAGCAGGTTACAGAAACATTTTCTGAGGGTATACATCCGATAAATAGGAATGAAGATGCGGGAGCCACAAAATACCGTAAACTACACAATTAACCCTTCACGCTTTCGGTTTACGCGGCCTCAGCCTCTTCCGCCAACTGTTCTCGCCGTCGCCGTCCCCTTGTGTCACCACTGTGGGCGATGATATCTGAGATTTCGCATCATCATACGTCTTGCCCTTGGCGGACGCCTGCTTAGCGACCTTCGCTTTCTTTGCTGGTGCGGCTACTGATTTCTTGACAACATCTTCCTCGGTTGATCCAGGACTCTTCTGGACGACTCTACGGGACTTTCGCGTAGCGGGAATTCGAGTTGGTTTCTTCGTCTTCTTCGTTCCGCGAGTGGTCTTTGCAGCAGGGATCTTCCCGCTCGACCCAGCTGCGGGGGTAGCATTGACAATGCTCTCGATCTCCGGCATTTCATCGGGATGGACATCGGGGCAAATCTTGGTGAGGACCGCCTTCATATTATCTCGAGTCAATACTCCTCCCGCCGTCTCGTAATCGAACGAGGGACTTTCCAAACCCAAGTCTTCTGCGACGTCCATTGCCTCGTTGTGCGCTAAGTTCGCATGCGCGACATCTCGCCAAATGCTGGTCCACCCTCTGAACCATGGCCGCAGTCCTGCCTGTACAACTGCTGGAGGTATGGTGAAGTTGGCAGCTTCCAACCGTTGGGAGCGAATTCCTTCTTTTGTGTAGGCAATAGCTTTGAGCTCTGATGTCTCCCATGCTCTGAGGATTGCAACGTTCTCATCATGCTGCTCCTCGTCCAGTCCATCGGGAAACATAATCATGATGCACCAAAGGCAGAGCCAAAAGATTGATTCGAAGTCGTGGCAAAGTCGATGGGCTATCGGACGGTATCCTTTCTTGCCAGACTTACTTGCATCATTTATCAAGTCGACCGCCATGAAGGGTAGAGTGCCCGTCCGGTGCTTCGGCGTGGGAATGTAACTTCCTCCTTCACCAGTTGGGAGCACAGTTGCCATATCAAAGTCGATGAGGATAAAATGGATACGACCGTCCCGGTGCTCGTACATCACGTTGTTGATGCTAACGTCCCTATGAAGGATGTTCGCTTTGTAGCGCAAATCATGGAGGCCTATTGAATAGGTTTTGGATGAGGATATAGCTACATACAGCAAGAAGTCACTCACAATCTATCATCT
>JAAIFI010000469.1:0-18866 GCA_011032875.1 Phlebia tremellosa | reverse complement strand
CTGGGGCTGTTTTGTAAAAGGGCTATCAGGACGCCTGGCTGTGTACCATCATTCGCCGCATGTGTGCGTGGTGGCTGGCGACAGGTGGGGGTCCAGGGGTCATGTATACGGAATGAAAGGTGACGTCATTGGTGTGGAAGGGCGGGAGGATGCGATCATCTCCTGCAGCAGTAGCAGCAGTGCATATCTGTTGCTGGAGACAGACATCATCGAGTGCGATAGGAATAGGGCGAGAACTTACGCGTGCATCGTACTCTCTTTCCATGGTGGGATTGGGAAGTTGGACCTCTCTCCAGATTGGGGTGACGTGCCCAGGCACAGCCTGAGCGTGTGCTACTACCAGTGTGGAGGGTATGATATACTGATACAGAAGTGGATTGGTGGGGCGTCAGAGGCTATCAGTGGAGGTCTGCATGGCCTCACTCCATCGAACTACGGCTAGAGGCTGGATCAGATCACATCCGTCTGAGTCATTGTCTCCGTCCACGTCTTCGTCAAAGTAAATCTCGTTTATGGAATCACTATCAAATCCAGCATGGTTGACTAGGGGTGGTCGAGAAACGAGTGGGATGCTGTTGTCGAGCATAAGAGGTCCTGGGCTGGACTCGAGACTGTCTGAAGTTGTGCAAGATCCGGCTCCTGCAGGAGTGATTGATATGAGTGTTGGAAGGAGTCGTGTCGTCGGCAGAGTGTCGAGGTAGCCGTCAGAAAGAGAAGGTGTTAAAAGCTTAGCAGGATAGGGCTCCAGAGAGGTATCAAGCGTAAGGAATTGAGGGTCGATGCTCTGAGGAATAGGATGGTCGCTTGAAAGCCATGCATCAGTCTTGAGATCTTTAATTGAGATAAAATTGATGTGGTACTTGGCCTGAGCATGTAAAGAGCTTCTTATATTATCTCCCTTCCATGCATGATCAATCGCCTTGGCGTCATTGCTGGGCGCCTTCATCCTTGTAACTTCTCTCGTATCTTTGACTATATCAGTGCCAGGTTCCTTGTGTCCTCTGTCTACCAATGGCTGTCCCCACTCGACTACTTCATACTCCTCATGGTTCCACTTGATCTCCATAATTTCTGCTAACTGGTGCAATCGGTTCTGTGCTACAATCAATGGGCTCTCAGTTTCCAGATTCTTAGGGTCGTTGGACGAAGTCTTCTTGGCGTCGGTGATCTGCTTCTTGCGTAGGGCTTTCAGGATGGTGATAACATGATCTCGGTAAGTCTTATTGTCCTTTCTTAATGTGTTAGCTGAGTATGGGGTGAGAATGTGATAGTTGCCTACTGGCTTCCGTGTAGTGAGGTCCATCTGGGTTTGTGAGACTTGCTTAACCTCTACTCCTCGATCACGCTGATCCTGACTCGTTCTATCAGGGAGTGGCCACACACTCTGCAGACCACTTTCGACACCACGTTCACTTTCCGTGTTGGCGTCCTCAGCGCGCATACGATGATAACCAGGATCATCGTCAACACGGAAAGAGTGAGGCAAGCCAACGTGAGGATGGCAAGAGCGCAGGTCATCAGTGGTCATGGAGAGTGGTTGTGAGCTGGTTGGGTAGTGTGGGTAGTCTGGTGTGTCTGCTATCGTTCTGGTGTCCCTTTTATACCTCTCATGTCTAGTGTCCTGTTTTTCCTTAGTATCGAGTCTGTTTGATGGTATCAAGGTCATTCTGTTAGTTGAAGAGTACTGCATACGCTTCTATGCACCCTTTGTTATCCCTTTCAAGGACTCACTTTTAGTCTAGCCATCATTCTGATTGCGCATATGGACACCCCAAACCCCCTCTACATTTCTTCTATTCACGGTATTCTATTCCGTGGAGTTTCGAGGTTTCTATCTAGTGCAGACTTAGTTACTTAGCCACTAGCGCGTTCCCTGGGCGCTTGCTTACATAATAAGCGCCCGTGAGACGCGGATACCTTGCAGTCTGAGCCCTTATGCAACTCTCAGTTGCTCAACTCAGACTGCAGGTCAGTACTTAGTTTTTCTCATGTATTTACTTAGTTGCTCAACTCAGACTGCAGTGTCTGTACCTTTGAGTGCCCCTGGTCGAGTTCTCTCCCAGTTTTAACACATTCGTCGGAGTTTGTTGAGTCGTTTGCATTCGGTGTGTTTGGCAGATTCTTTTTTCATGAATTTGTGACAAATTTGTGCTTGTTTAGCTTTGTGTTCCTCAAGTTTCTCATCCCACAAGCGGGCTTTGGTCATGAGGTATGCTAGCACAGGACCCCTGAAAGTACCCTCGGAGGCCGCTCACGAAATCCTCGCTTTTGAGGTCCCCATGTCCGGACAAGTGCCCACGAGCTTGTCCAGATTGTGAGCAGCCTCAACGCTTTACGAGGTCCTATGTCCGGATTGTAGGACCAGCCAGCTCATGTAAACAGTCCTGAAATGCGAAATAATACATGAAATATGTGTATTTATGTACGCTGTAATGAGACTTTGTCAAAGAATAACAATGTTATTAGTTTACTCATTGTCTTCGCCCTCCTCATTGCACTCTCCCCCCTTCTTCTGCCGCTTTTGAGACATCTTCATAGCATCCTTCAGCTGGATTTGATGATCACGTAGCTCTTTGAAGAGCTCTCCATCGGCATTATCAAGCATGAGGTTGCCCATCTGTTTCCGCGGCGGAGTGGTGAGTAGACAGAGGAAGGAGTATGAAGTCAACTGAGCAAACTGCTTCGTCTGGTATGTAGCGCTGCCTTGGTGGTTTCACGGAACTGAAGCGCAAACCGATGCTCATATAGCTGTATGTCGATGTATGAGACGGCACCAATGGTAGAAGTGTCTTCCACATCGCTGTACCGACCACTCTTTCCACCACCTTTGACGTACAAGCCTATGACTAGACCATGACAATTGTATTTGATTAGTTCTATTCATACAAAGATAACGCAAACAAATCATACCGTGACCCAATCCAAGGCCAAAATCGCCGTAGACAAAGCCAAAATTACCAACTTTTAATGGCCGCAATGGTGATATCTTTGCAGTGGTGAGTGTGAAGATCAACTTCTTTGAGAGCTTCTGTTTGTTGTATACATCTTCGCGCTTCTTGACAACGGCTCTTGATGCAGCCGTCGCAACTGCAGCCGTGTTTGCTGAATTTCTGGTTCTCTCGGTTGAACCTGAACCAGATTCGCACCAGCATGTAAGTCGTGATTTGCCTGCACTTGATTCTGAGCCTGGAATTTTCCGCAGGGCTGCGTAAAATTGTCGAACAAGCTTGACACGTGCAGATTCCGCAGGCTGATTGCCTATCATGATTCGGCTTGGAGTATTGCATGTTCTGACACTTTCAGCTGCACGTCGTGTCTAGTGCAACCTTCGCTCTTCCACCAGATGATTGAGGTCAAGATCCTCGGATGGTAGAGTATGAAGTGGTTCACTGAACGCCTCTTCAGGTGTCGCATCAAGCGGGGTACTTATAGCAACTTGAGTGATGACAGACTGTATTGACTGTCGCTCCTCTTCAGAGATCTTGTTCTCCACCTCCACATTCACGCTGAACATGCTATCCCTGAAGAAGATTCCTGTTAGTGACGCAGATATTATAGAATATGACATACATACATCTGTAACATATCTTCCAGTGTAAGTGCCGCAGCTGCAAGAGAGAGATTCGTCATACGATCGTCCTGCTTCATGAGACGCTGTGGATCCCATTGTCGGTCTTCTTCTTCGCGCACTAATCGCTGGAGTTCAATCGCAAAATTAGTTTCATCTGCTGTTGATCCCGTCTCTGTATCGCTGTCCCACTCTGACTCAGAGTCCTCGTTGCTGGCGTCCTCATCAGGGCCACGTGTCCGTCCACTGGAAATAGCTAGAGGAATTGCATTGGCACAGTGGACCTGCGCTGGGACTACACCGAGCACGGTGACTAATGATTCAGCGTCCTCAAGAGCCTCTAACGCCACCTGCGGAATGTCCTCATCAGACACAAAAGTTGCCA
Source organism: Phlebia tremellosa (assembly GCA_011032875.1). NCBI lineage: Eukaryota > Fungi > Basidiomycota > Agaricomycetes > Polyporales > Meruliaceae > Phlebia > Phlebia tremellosa. The sequence goes on along the minus strand of JAAIFI010000469.1, from coordinate 14,913 downwards.
GAGCCTGTAGATTGCTGTCTCGAACGTCAAAGTATGTGTGATTGTATCCGCTAGCACGAGCCTTCACATCTGAGATTTTTGAGAGGCGAACACTCTCAGACATCTGGATGCAGACCTTCTTCATCATTGCATAGAGTTCCAACAAGACAAAATCGGGTCACTCCTGTCGTGCGCATCCAAATGTATGTTCGACTGGCTCCGTAGAGTGCAGTCATGGTAGAAGAGGAAATGGCCTGTCCTTGCAGTAGTCATTACGATAGATCATCATGAGAGTGTACAGGCCTTCGACAAGTATCCGAACGATATCGAGAGCTTCTGCCGAAATGCAATACCGGCTTTGCACATAGCCAATGCCTTGGAGATAGAATTGCCACATCTTCATGAAATAAAAGACCCGTAGGATTATTCTCAGCCGTGTGCGATGAGTTATATGCCTATTCTGGTAAGCGTTGGTAAGCTCTCCAAAGATATAGAGATAGATGACCTCGCCAAGGGCATCAGGGTGACGGCAAAGAAGCTGTTCAAGGGCATGGGCACCAAGTAAACGAGCTGCTGCATTATCATCTTGACGATCGAGCCATTCTACGTCACGCCAATAAAGGGGAGAGTCGGAGTCCATAGCCATCTTCCGTATGCAGCGGTACATCATTGTGTAATTTCCGAATGTGAGAAGTTGAGCACCTGAAAAGAGATTGTTGTGAGAGGTCTTTCCACCATATAGAGCATCTTGCATCTTCGCTACTGGATGGTCATGAATGACCGCAACATTGGCCGTGAGAGTAAAGTCCTTGATACCGCAGGGACCTGGAATTAAATATGTACGTTGTGACGGAGCCTTCTTCTTGATGGTGATCTGGTGTGCTCGTTCAACTTTTGAGCCATCTGATGCAAGCGATGCGAGATAAATACCGCACTCCTGAAGACCATACAGAATAGGCTGTGTTAAGTCATATAGGGCAGGACCATCGATTGAGTCCGAGATTGGGAGTGCTGCAACGATCAAAGGTGCAATTCCCAGTAGTGGAATCTGCACAGTGTATACTCGTACCTTGGTAGCTTGCATGGCTTGAGCATCAGCGATGGTCTTGTCAAGATCGTTTGGATCTGCAACATGAAGTGGTCCACACGTTGCACCAATCAGGAAATATGCCTGCTCAATGCCATCCCACCACAGCCACCAAGAAGGAACAAGCTTTGTATCGTCGCAAGCCAGAGCAACCGGACCGTGATAGTCGAGTGCATCTAGGCGTTCCTTAACAAGCGCAAACATCTTGTTGCAGATGACCATCGGTACAGACGGCTCTTTACTTTCGAGCTGCCTGTTAATAAAGTGCAGTCAGTCAAAACAGCGGCAATTTAAACGTAGTAATTTGAATTTGCTTACTGGAAACTCTGCGTAGTCCGTGCTGGCAAATATCTAGCAAGTGTTCGATAAGTCTTTGGACTATCAATATAGAGAATATGAAGAAAGCAGTCATATTCTTCAGGCCAGCGAAATCCTTGTTGACCAACTCCGCGTGACTCCTTATCTGATTGGACTAGTTGGCTTTGCATAAGCCCCGACAGAACCTTGTTGTCGTGGTATTTTCCTGTGGCTACACCTATTGCATAGCAAACATACGGACTGCCAGCATCCTTCGCTTGAACGAGTTCACGAAGGCCTGACGTCTTGACGAACAGCTCACCCATGATGGGATCTTGAAACCGCTTGTTCATATAGATAAGCTTGTCATCCTCGGCTGCCTCTCTATTGAGAGCACAATTGAAGTCATTGCTAACTGAAAGCTCACAGCAGGAGGTACAAGGCTTTGAAGGTCCATCCGAAGCACAGAGAATTTCTTGCAGACACAATGTCAAATACACCCGCCCACGACGTTGCTCATTTTGCCACTGAAGAGTCGAGACATATATGTCATTGATAATGTTCTTCTGCTCCCGGTTCAACAAACTGTATGTCTTGCCATAGCGCTCCTCTGAAAGCTTGATTGTTGACCAACCACCACCGCCGATTGCTCCACAGCGTGCCAAGTAGGAAGCGATGCGTTCATCGTCATGCTTCGTAAGACCTGGACATGGGCGAACGTCCATTGTCGGCTCTGCTACTGGAGAATTCTTGGAGATGGCCGGAGGTTTAAATCCAAAACCGTGCATAGCCGACATTTCCTCCAATGTAATAGTCTTTGATCCTTTGCAGTTCCAAAAATGTATACGAAATCTGCTGGCATCGTATGGCTGTTTCACCTTGAGAAACTGGCAGCATTTAGAGCATTTCACTTCAACAGGATTATCATGCTTGAACTCAGCTGAATAATCAACCGCTTGGATCTTCTCTTTCCAATTTGCAAGCCTAGCATGATTGAGCTGAAATTTGCTTGCCATCCATGCAGCACGACAGTTGCGCTCCACGACCGATGAACGACCTACACCGATTACCGGCTCACTTGTAGACACTGCAGCCTTGGCTCGTTTTGCTAATGGAGCAGAGGCGCCACTATCGACTGCCTTGCGCTTTGTGCTGGATGTCTCTGTTGGTGCCTGAGTGAATATAGGAAACAGAGGGAGAGTTGAAATCTTTGCCGGAGGTGTGGTCGACACATTGTCCCTCAATGCTATTGCTTCATTTTTGATTGCGAAGCTTGATCAAATTCCGATACTTGGCAACGCGGCAATAGTCATTGCGGGAACTGGTGGCTCAGGCGTGTCATTGGAGCTGCGTGCTGTGTGCTGATGATTATTTGACTGCGATTTAAGTCATGAATAGATAGCTCAAAATTAGCAATTTGCTACGTACCACATTGAGAGATTGGTCCACAAATGCTGTAAACCATCGTAGTCGCTGAGTTGAAACATCAGCAGCTGTTATAAGAGTGTCTCCATAGACTGCATGAATAATACTGTTTATTGCAAAGATCCCGCAAGAATGCGTGTCTTGCTGAATGCCACACTCGAGCATACAGCCCTTGCTGGTTATCTTCGTTGGCCTGAGAGATTTCAGCCATGCAGTGATTGCTTCGAGCTCCATTTTTGGTGATTGATGCATCAAAAATGAGTCTCCTATGGAGTTTTGAACGTGAGTCATTACCTAACAGGATTAGAACCACAGAGCGACTCACCATACTGGACCGCAAGCTCATCGAAGTCTACATGAATCGTGATCCAATGAGCTCCGTGAACAAAAGTGGGCAGGTACAGATGGCGAAGGCGTCTAGCTTTAGGGCCAGTCATTGCACTCTCCGCGATTTGGTGCAACCCCCGTGTTGTTGAGAAATTGTTGGTGGCATGTCCGCGTAAGATTTCCTGCATAATAGCAAGTGGAGCGATCTGCGTAGTTTTCATAAGGTTTGCGTTCCCGTGCAAACGGTAATTCAAAAAACCTATAAGGAGGTCAATACACGCATCTGAGAGCCATTGTGTGCCAATAAACCGTGACAAGTCGGCTGTCATTGTTGTCACACCGTACAGATTGATTGCAGCATTCCAAGGGAGACGTTGAATCAATTCCTGGGCATGCAATCTGACGTCAAGAAATACGGCATCCACAGCGTGATCGTCACTACAACTTTTGATGTATGATGAAATCCATGACACCGTTTTCTTCCAGGAGAGTTGTATAGCCTTAATCCTCGAAATCTCCATCCAGAACTGGAGCGCAGCTAGGGGAAACTGTTCCGTTCCATGGTGGAAATGTGGGTCCCGTATAGACTACATTCCATCAAACCACAACTGCCCTGACACAGATTGAAGGTGGTCAAGAAATGAAGCAGCAGGAATAGGCCGGGAAAGCAAGACGGCGAGTTCAGAGGAAGGCAGGTCTTTCAAAAACCACAGGCTGAGTTTCATGAGCAGTGGTGACATTGATTAATCCGGTAGGGGCAGTACAAGAAATTCCGGCACCGGCACATTTGGGATCAGGAAGGAGCTGTTGAGCTGTGGTACGCAGAATTGCGAAGGTTTGACTTCGAGCTTCTGCAATAAAAAGTGGTGGATTTGGCAGATAATCCTTGTTGGAATTGATCCAATGAGACACGTCAAAGAGCTGTACAGCTCCGCTGTCGTCAACGGGAGGTACAGTTGGAGTGGCTGGTGGAGATGAAGTCCTCGACGCCATAGTACAGTATGCAGATTGCGAAGTAAAGTCAGTATATGGGAGTAAAGAGTAGTTACAGACCTAGTAACACAACACTTATTCTTAAGTCTCATTTCTTGGGCCACCGCTACGTAGTAGATTGGCCCTGTATAGGCTATAGTATTGAACACGGCGAACGTTGGTCGTTGACAATGGTGGCCAACCTACCAGTGTCCGGACAAACGCCTAGCCTGCGCGGCCCCCACGTGGCAATGTCCGGACAATCTGAGCGGCCTGACCCCCAATTTGGGACCCTGCTGTCTGGACAATTACACAGCATTTCACGCAAAAACGACCTCTCATGTCCGGATTGCCGGACAGCCTCTTGGCGTATAGTCAGGGGTCCTGCTAGCACTCTCCACCACCATCTCCTGAGTATAACTTCTGAGTTTGGTATCTCCTCATCTCAGCATGCCTCATGTGCTATGTTGGTCCAGGCTTCGTATATTTGCAACAGGTTCGATAAACCTCGATACGGCTGTCTCACTGGCTCCATTTTGAGTAGGTGCGCAATCTGCAGAATGCTAGGTATGTTCAGATCTCCAGGTACTCACCCTATCTCGTGTACTGGTTCCTCTAATCCTAATGCGTGGTTTATTTGTAGGACATGCTGTCCTTCGCAGAAACATCCAGTGCACTCGTTACTACAAGTACGTTCTATCTCCCAGTCGGCCCTAATGGCTAATTCCTGGTCGACTTCATTGCTTGGTTGTTTTAGAGATAGGGCTGCAATTGAGAAGCCAGTATCGTGCAGATCGCCGGCTCCTTGGGTAATGAAATATTGGTCTCCATCTGCCATTATGGTGTGTAACAACGGCCTCATTGGTGTTTCTGCTCTTAAACTCCAGGTTTGTAACGTTTCTAAGGTTCGATTCAGCCGTTCTGGAGCTAATGCGAATGGAGACTTCTCCTTTTCAGTGTCTGAGAGTGGGATGTACGCTGGACCTTCATACTGGCCGTAAGGGTTTTTCTGGGCTCCCTTTTGGGCGATATACTCATCACGCTTGCAGGCCTGCATCATCAGGTAAGCCAGAATCCTCCACTGCCACTTGCTGCATTGAATTTCTTTATCTGAAATTGTATTGTAGTACGCAGATTCATGGGTCACGTAGTACCACACGTCATATATCTGGGTGATGTTAGACGTATCACTGTTTGGTCAGTCTCGCTCATCCCTCAATAGACGTGAGACCTGTGCTACACTCAGTAAGTTCAGATCTTCCGGTACTCGTGCTACCTCAGTCATTGACTCTTCGTTATCAGGTATATGCCGTAGGCGAAACAAATGCCTTCCTACTCGGTAGCATCCAGTGCAGCTTTCTCGGCAGGTGCGTAGTATCTCCCATTCTTTTTTGCGCGTGCATTCCTTGCACAATTCACTGAGTATCCTCATTCAAGGGTAGGTCTTTGATTAAGAACACAGCATTGCTCACATCGCCGTTTTCCTGGACATCAAAGTATTGGTTACCTTCCTGAATAATGGTGAGTAATACGTAAACTAATGAGGTGTCTGTGTTCTTATTCTATGTCAACAGCCACCACAATATTGGTCCTTTTGTGACGGTTAACGAAGGTTCGTCTGGTGTTACTAAACACGTCTCATGCATATGTTTCTGACGTTCACCTAGGTCTTGTTCTGGCACTGGGTGGTTTTTTCTGGGTGAATCATGGGTCAAGGTCTGGGTTCCGTAAAGGTTGTAGCATTCCTTATTTACACATTCTGGTATGCTTCTCCGTTCCTTGGTGCGTACACGTTCTATTTTCCTAACAATTTGAGATTTATTGATACTTTCTCTAGACCTTGCGAATTCACACCATGGCGGTACGGCACGTGTCTTATGCACTAAGGCATACTGGTGCCATCCTGCTTTTCCGTATCTGGAACATGCCCAATCTGGACACAAAGGTACGATGTCCCAATTGATGAGTTGATACAGCTCATGTAATCTACTATGACATTTCATAGCCTCGTGGTCTCTTTCCTGTGGATCTTCTTCATCTGCACGTAATACATCTAATTCCTACCCTTCGTCCGTTTCTAGGTTCCTTGGGTCTTCTGGCGCGACTGCGCCATTGGTCCACAACATCAGCCCTAATCAGAACTGATGTTGCTCCATGATCTAGTAACATTAGCTGCAGGTCAGATATACCTTTTGAGCCAGACAAACGGGCGTGGAAGCAGATCTGGGGGCGGGAGAAAGGTGAGAGCACGCACTCGGACTCCAAACCTGAACCAACAGAACCAGACCCTAACACGTCCCAAGACATAACATGGGTAGGGCCAGGAGGCAAGATGGGAGTGCGAGAGGAGCCGGCAGCGGCAGTGGTGGCAGTAGATTTGAAGGAGATGCCTGCAGCCGTGATGGATTTGGTCATAACAGGTTCTTCACGAGCGGTAGCCATAACGTATTCAACATGAGTAGTATGATCATTGTCGTTGGAGGTAGGTCCATCGACATCGGCGGCGGACATCACAGTAGACACAGCGGCCACAGAAGCTTTGACGTTCGAGCCAGCGAGCATGTGAATGATGCCCTTGTATGAAGTAGCGTTGGGGAAACACCGTTCTCCTTTTGCAGAATGTCCATCTTGGCATTGGCAAGGGAGAGACACGAAAGAACCAGTACGGTTGGTAGCAGAGGTAGGTGCAGTTGGTGCGGCAGAAGACGGTTTGACGTTTGAGGTGCGAATCGTCATGGGGCAGAGGCGGGCAGCGAGCATGGTATCAATTTCAAGGCGACACTCGATACGGGCTTTATCTGCAAGAGCTAACTCCTCCTTCTAGGTGCAAAAGTCCTTTATCTTTGAGATGTTCACACGATGAGCTGCCTTGTGGACCTCAGCGCAAGCGAGAGCAGTGATCAGAGTGCGAAGGGTATCCGTGGACAGCATAGAGGAGGTACCGCATAGAATATTATTGTGATGTTTAATGTTTTCAGCTCATATGGAGAACTCTTCATCGTTGTGTTGATGCATGCGATGGATTTTAGTGACGGTCATTGCCCCTTCTTCAACCAACGTGTTCGCATCTCGGCAAGGAAGAGGTCAAAGGATAGTTGAGAGTAGGTGGCAACATCGTTGAATAACCAGGTCTGGACTAGATTATCCTGTAAGCCGATGGCACATTTTGCCACAGCTTTGGCACTGTTGATTTTGCAGCTGGAGATAAGGTTCTCACATTGAATCTGCCAAGAACTAAGAACCTTGGACATGATAATCCCAGGTGTCAGACCGGGCGGTTGCTTGGAGCCGTCATAGGGGATTACAGAGGCAGATTTGATAGTGGTTATGTCAGTGGGTGTATGCAGTTGTTTACGGGGGTGGTATTCTTTGGAAGAGGAGAAAGAAGACAAGTTTGAGGGCAAGACGGTACACAATAGGATGGTTTGGTGACGTTCGGCGTGATCAAGGAAGCAGTCTGCTTCTGCGGAGGAGTGACGGGAAGGGATACGTGTGAGGGCGACGGTGCCAGCAAAGACGCATTGTTCATGGAGCTCGTGCGTGTCCTAGAGCGAGTACCAGCAGAAGGACCGACTGGTAGGTTGGCCGTGATGTCTTCAGGAAACTCAGAAGCAGAGGAGAGACCCATAGACGGAGTGAGAAATGAAGGGGATCCCAATAACACGTCGTCATCATCATTGTTGATCTGAGGTATGTCCAAAAGTAATTTGACGCGGTTACACGTAAACAAGGGGATTGGAGGTGTATCAGATGATGACAGGTTGGGCGTGGTATATGAGGAGGTGTGAGGGACAACAGTTGAAGCGACGGCGGCAACGACAGGCGATTTGGCAGTGAGAATGGTATGACATACTCGATGATCTCCCAGACTCCAGTAATATGGCTCAGTTAAATACTTGCAGTGTTATCGGCAAGAGGCAGTACGTCCACGACTGGAGGAAACAGAGTTGCAGTGGTTGAACTCTTGAGCCAGTAGAATATGGTTGTGTGATGTTCAAAAAAAAGTGGAACTGTGACGGTATGCGGAACACTCGAAATTGAACTGTAAAACGTGAATGGGCACAAGCTATCTCTGTTGGACGATAGTAAGGAACTGAGGACAGACAAAAATGGAGCAAACGTACCTGTTGGATGACAGTAAGAAACTGAGGACCCAACAGGACGTGACAGCAGACTATGAGGACAACACGATGCCGACAATAAGAACAAACAAAGACCGTGTAACCCTAACCCGGGTTACACTTTTGCTGTCATGCAAGTAAGTATTGGAAGGCCTTTCAGCATGAGACGTGCTCACTGGATGACAGAGGTAGCCTGTCTTGCAAAGCCTCAGTAAGAGTAGGCAACACTCTAAAGTTGTTGTTATATTGATAATTTTGATACTGATTGCTCAAAGTTATGTCTATACAGTGTATGCTGTTATGCACATGTAACCTCTGGTCCATGACTGCCCATTCAGTTATGGTCATAACCCACTCAATGAATGCCATCGTCTGCAATGAAACATAAACATTCAGGCTAAGTAATTTATGGTTACATGGCAGGTGGTCACATATATGGCACATGATGTCATATATGCTGCAGAAAATGGTTCTCATATTGCCATCAACTTCTGTCGCAATGTGTAATTTCATGCATGTGACGGCTGGCATGTCTTGTAATACCTCTGCCAGTCGCAGAATTCAGGGAGTCACTGGTCAAATGATATAATTAGTTATGTTCAGTGACATATATTCTCACTCACATCAAACGTCTTCATCAATGCAGAGAACAACCTTCTGCAGATATTCTTTGTGGTTGTCCATCAGTTGCACTGCATTCTAAGCATCTGGCATGTCAAGGTCAATCAACTCAAGTGATTGTAGTGTGTTTTAGCCACATAATGGGATGAACCGTGTGAGAGTCATATGTAGATGTTGGGTTAGTGAATTCAGCAATAAGTGTCTCACTGGTAGGTGAGGTAGCACAACATTAACCCTTTGCCATACACTGAGCCTTTGTATGTATACTTTGTTGACCAAGAGTGCAATATTTGTGGCTTACATGCACATAGCCTCACTTGTTATAGGTGTATGCAGTATTCTTTAACTAACAACTATCTGCAGCCTAGGGCCAAACAACCATCTGCCAGGTATAGGAGAGGGGCTGAATGTGGATTTGAGCTAATCCTAGAGAACGGAGACACTGGCTCCTCAGCACAATGGGCAGGGATACTTCCAAAAGGCTGAGAGGGTGCTTTGGCATGAGGACACGTGAGGCCTGAGCAAGAGGAGGCAACAGGAGGATGGCCAGAGGGTGTAGACTGTCTCGGCCCTAGAGCCTATGGCTCAGCACTGGCTCGGCACTAGTGTCAGGGGCTCAGCAGAGATTTGAGAGTGTGATAGAGGTTGTACAAAGGTCGTTCAAAGGTCCAAAAAAGCTGCCGGTATCATGCGCCAATATCAATTGGCATATGGATATAGCCACAGGGCAGTGCAAGGACGCACAGCCTGCATGGTGCAAATATACACAAATAATATACAATCAACCTTATGTCTGGTACAAACAAGCACAAATAGTGCTTTGTCAGCCACTGTGCCTAGTCTAGCCCTAGCCTCAGCAATTACTAAGTATTTCATGTTTGTTTGTTCTTATTTGTTCACCATTACTCATCTCCTTTCCCTCAAGTCTATTCTGTCATTGGGCCTCAATTCTTACATAATACTAGCATGCTTGTAGTATATAAGGTGTTGCCCCATGTAGATTAGTTCTGTGTCTCCTTTACCACAAACCACCATCATCTCACTGAGTTTGCAGCATCTGCTTGAGTCCTGATCATCCCTCCCTTCCTCTTTAGATCCTGGCAATTTAGCCCAGGCTCTCTGACTGTGGAATTCTGGCACAGTAGCCCAGGCTCTCTGACATCAGCAAGTCATAGAATTTCAGCACACGGCTGGTCCTCACGTTCATCAAGGCATGTCATAGGGTTTTAGCATATGCCTAGCCCTTGGTTCAGACAAGTCATAGAGCTCAGCATTACGGCTGGCTCTCCAAGTTCATTCATGCACGTTCAAGCACACAGCACGCACATTTAGTCCAAAGTCATGAGGAGCATATTGTCAGTTTCGCCATACGTCTTAGTATTGGTTACTACTACATCAACGACATGCAGTTTCACCACACGTTTAAGTATTAGTTACTTCTACGTTAACAAGTTGCTGCACAGAGACGACGCCAGAGTTCTGAAGTAGAAACCTGGTTGTTTCTAGTCCACAGTTTCACCACACGTTCTAGTGCACGTCACTACCTTGTCAATGAGTTGCTGCACTGAGACATCCCTGTCTCAGAGGCCTCCCAGCCTCAGGTTCCCGGTTCCTTCCCGTTTCCTGTACCTTCAAGCCCAGTAGTACACCAATAGACATCAGGCATTCACCCTCATCCTTCTGAGATAGCCCAATCAATGACACGCTCCAGCAAACCTCGGCTGACTCTAAGGGAGTGTAGGAGTTAAGCCAGAGGGTGCCGAAGCGATGCTTGGATGTTTAGAGAGATAAGGCAGGCAGGCTGGTGAAGGGTAAGGAAAGAGATGAGCCAGATAATAGAAAGGAGCTCGGTGAGTGGTCCAGGCTCTGCTTTATGGAGCTAAGATGATTGAGAAGTAATTCTGGAGGTAGCAGAAGCCACTGGTGAAGGCCATGGCAATTTTGGTGATTTAAAATTTTTGGTGAGACAAAAGGTTGGACACTTCAGCAATGCTGGAGTTGAAGCCAGAAGGCAAAATATGATGTGAACTGTGCACTGCGCTTTGTTTTTTTCTTCTCACTACAGTACAGGCAGTCTACTTATACTGTGATGAAGCAAAATGTCCAAGGTGCTACAAAAAAGTTGAAAGGCTCAGGTCTTTCATTGTCTGACAGGTCCCACACCATGTTCTAGAACCCATCTGACATGGATATGTGCTTGGTGCAATTGTTCTGACAGCTGGTGGCATAGAAACAGATCAGCAGCAAGTCAGAGAAGGCATTAAAGCCCTTCGTTCTGAAATGACAATGCTTTAGCAGTGCTACCACCTCAAAACCTCTCGGCCTAAGTGCCAGGCACTCTTGGCACAAGCCCTGAGCCTCTCTGAGGCCGCTAGAGCTATGCTAGAATCAAGCAAACATCCTAAGATGCAAGATAGAGTGTTGTTGAAGGCCTTAGTGCAAGATATGGACTTTTGCTGCTAAGACGAGGCACTGGTGACTAGGATGTGGCAACCGGGGTCGAATGGGAGTCAGGGCCAAAGGATCTGGGTGCTTATCGGTGCTGGGAGACCGAAGAGACTCTGAAGCCAAGCAGCTAAGACCTAGACTACAGCTCAAGCTCCAAATGTGAACTAGACTCTCACATATGGCTTTCAGGCTATGAGACGAGGTGTGCTGTTATGAAGGAGATGCCTATGGCCATGTGGGAACTCCTGGATCACTGAGATAGGCGTTTATAGGTGCTGAGTCGCTGAGGCTATCTGAGGCACTGAAACATCAACTCTGGACATTAGCGAAAGCTCTTCTTATGGCTCTAGCGGTCTGGCATTGCTCCTGGGATAGAGGGGCATTGAGTCGGTAGTCATGAGTGATTCTGGCAATGGAAGGGGTGTCCCAGGCTCCTAGTATCCTGATTCTAAGGCTGAAATGATGGCCAGCCTATCACCGTCGTGCCCATGAATTTCACTGTGCCAAGCCAGGATATAAAAAGAGTGTTGCACGATATCTTGACAAGAAGGACACTTTGTCCATCAGAAACCTTCACAAAAACACCAAATCTTGTTGGGGAGACGAGGCCGTGAAGATGGCAAAATGGTGCACAACTGCATCAGCTGCACACCTGCAAGTTCAAGAGCTGGGGAGAGAAGGTAAGATCACTGATGCCTTCTGCCGTCTTGCTGATGCCGATGGAGAAGGACATGTCATATACTCTACACGTATGCACATGAAAACAGAGACCCGGTAAGCTTCATTCTAGTATCAAAAAAACACAAAGCACTTACCTTGCATACTGTCTATTGGGTTTGCAAATTGTTGCAACCCTTTGGAATTGTCAAGGACCGTGGCTTTCTCTCATTGATGAAGACCGGCTGACCCCACTACTGGTTTCCATCACCAATGACCATGGCACGCAATATACGCCAGGCCTTCCTAAAGTGCTGTGAGTAGATTGAAATGATGAAACTGACCTGAGACCTCCTAGAATTATGACGGCACAATTAACATATTAACTGACTGTTGGACCTCCCCTAACCACCATGCTTTCGTTGCAGTTATTACCCATATTGAACATAATGGGGAGGCACTTTGCTTTCTGCTAGATGTTGTTGAAGTTGGAGAGTCGCATACAGGTGAGACTCTCGCTTGAACCCCTAATGATATTCTGTAAGATATTGGAGTTCAGTCAAAGGTCAGTAATGAAATCATTATTTGCTAAGTCAAGACTCACTAGAGCTTATCCAGCTTTTGGGTATAATCAGAGATGGGGCTAGCAATAACAACTGAATGGTTATCGAGCTGGGCTGCCACATTTTGTCATTTCTTGAGATGGCAAATCGAGTCTACTGTTTTCTCCATGTCATGGATTTGATTGCAAAAACCATGCTTCACGGCATTCAAGGCTGGTAGCAGAGACACGGATGACAGCATTGAGGACATGCTAGAAGAGCTTGCATTGAACTTGGAAGTTGATGATATTGGTGATCTGGAGTCTGCAGATAGTGGAGATAATGACCAGGACACTGATGATGTTGATGGGTGGGTAGACAAGTCTGCTGATTTGCTCAATGAGGAGAAGCGGCAGCTAAAGAAGACCTTGCAACCTGTCAAAGTGTTTCTTGCAAAAGTGAGTGTTACACATCTGTGACAATTCCTCCAACCCTGATTCCTCAAGTTTGAGAAAGAGAAGTTGCAGGAGGCATTCGTTGCCGAAGAACAACTCAGGAATCGCTCTAACGGCCTGGACAACTCGATTTCCACCTCTACCACCTCAGCACTCGCTGCTGCCACCACCCACTCGCCCTCTGTCGCTTCTGCACCTGCCACGTCTCCTATTCCTCCTTCTAACCTCACATGTGACTTCTGCTCCCTTCCTGGTCATCTCATCTCCTCTTGCCATCGCTTCAAGGCTGCACAGCTGCAAGCGACTCAGGCAGCTCAGGAAAAGGCCAAGGAACGCAGGAGAGGTCGTGCAAAAGGTGCTAACAGCTCTCAACTTGCTGCAAACACCCAGGAGACGTCTGCAACTGCCGCCGCTGCTGCACAAGTGACAGAGTTTGCTGGAAAAGCAAGTCTTCACTCCAATACACCCTCTCCCTCGTCAGACAACACAACTGACACACTCTGGACTGCAGACACAGGTGCCACATCTCATATGACACCTTACAGGCACTGGCTTCACAATTATAAGCCTCTGTCAATCCCCATACGCCTAGCCAACAACGATATCATCTACTCTGCTAGCATTGGAAGTCTGTTGTTTGCTCCGGAGTTCAAGGGAGGTGTAAAAGGTCGAAGGGTGTTGTTTTCTAGAGTGTTACATGTGCCTAACTTGGGCTCTAATCTCCTCTCAGTCTTGTATCTTGTTCGTAACCACCACTTTCATATCCATATTCATCATCCATGCATGGAGTTCGAACAAGACGGCACTCTATGGTTTACTGCTCCTATCAGTAACACCAACACCGCTTTTCTAGCTGGCACAGTTGTCCCTGCATATGAGTCTGCTCAGGTCTCAGCCATTTCCTCTGGATCCATCTCTCTGGCATCGACACTTTGCTCATTTCCATCATGCAGGCGTCTAGAGCATCATCCAGGGAAGTTTAGTCGAGGGCTTGAAGCTTGATGTGAACACTCTTCCAGATCCTATCTGTGAACCTTGTCTTCATGGCAAGCTCAATGCTGCTCCTTTCCCTTTGTCAACCACTCGCGCCACCAATTCACTTGACCTTGTCCATTCTGATGTTCATGGGCCTCTCCCTGTGCGTACTCCCTCTGGGATGCGCTACTGGGTGACCTTCATTGATGACTGCAAGTGCTATCGCTATGTAGTCCCCATGAAAACTAAGGATGAGACGTTTGCTGCTTTCAAGAAGTTCAAAGCTTGGGCTGAGAACACTCTTGGGCGCAAAATCAAGGCACTGCGCGATGACAAGGGTGGAGAATACATCAGCAAAGAGTTTGATAGGTTCTGTGAGGAGCATGGCATTGCCAGACAGCACACTGTGCGCAACAGGCCTCAGCAGAATGGAGTAGCAGAGCGGTTCAATCGCACCTCTGAAGAAGGTATAATTGCTATGCTCCAGGAAGCTGGATTACCACCTATGTTCTGGGGGGAGGCCTTGTGCACACTGGTGTATGTGCTTAATCGCACTCCCAGCTCTGCTGTACCTGGCATAACTCCCTTCGAGGCCTGGTTTGGTTACAAGCCTGATGTATCTAATTTGTGCATCTTTGGCTCTTTGGCTTATGTCCATGTGCAACGGGACAAACGTGGCAGTTCCCTTGGCTCTCACATGGAGAAATGCATCTTTCTGGGTTATCCTGAGGGTGTCAAAGGCTGGAGGTTCTATAACCCAGTTACCAAGCACATAGTCATCTCTGAACGCGCTGTGTTTGATGAAAGGTTTCAACCTGGACTCAAAAACTGGAACTCCACTCTCTCTTTGCATCCCAACCCATCTATCCCCCTCAACGCACCACCCAGTGCGCCTCTCGAGTTTGAAGCTGCCCCTGAGATTGACATACCTCCTGCCGCTGGGTCTTCAATCAGAAGTTCAATGCTGATAGGTCAGTTGAGCGCTACAAGGGCAGACTGGTCGCTAA